>WAAD01007127.1:59331-94646 GCA_013389945.1 Fregata magnificens
CCCCCCCCCACCCCCCCCATTTTACAGGAATTCAGAACAGAAGGATTGCCGATGTTGCTTAGCTTGGAATTTGCTTCTGTTTCCCTAATGATTTTGTTTCTGATCACAAGAGCAACTACAGAGTAATTGAGGGGGAAGAAGATTTAAGATACATCTTTAATTTTTTTTTAAATTTTTTTCTTTTTGCAAATGAGAATTATAGATTCTTGAGGTGTGAAACTTTAGTTGGGAAAGCATGGAAGCAAAAGAACTAAAATACCACTTGTCTTACATGCGTCTTGTTCAGTGATCCTTTATGTCCAGTTTCTAATGTCACAAAGGCCCCTTGGCTTAAAGGTCTATATAGAACAGCCTTTCCCAGCTGGGTAGTTATATTGCACTCTGCAGCCAGGTGAGCCATTTTGAGGATGTGTGCACGCACCCAACGTATCTGGCACATTGGGAAGCACTGAATTTACAGTGTGTGTACAGAAAGACTTCCATGTAAGGACAACCCGTGCCTCCTGCAGGTGCCCATGGCTACAATGGGGGCCAGGGTTCCCTGGGGAGATGAAAGCCATGACCAACCTGCAGTGAATTGTCCTTGCAAGCTGCATTTTCACCTGAACTTCTTAATATTGACCAATTCCTAAACTGTTTTTTGAATCATTTGCTGTGAGAGGCGAGAAGACTGTGGAGGGAGAAGATGGAGAAGAGTGTGTAGAAACTAAAATAGGCTTTCCTGAAAGCAGTGTTCTAAGTACAAAAATAGAAGGGAAAAAAAGGGGCAAGAACTGTGTTGCCCAGACTGGGCCTAACCAGCAGCAATGTGTCAGGACCCACTGATCCGGACACTGAGATCCTCACCTGTATGGGAGTACCTTGTGGCCAGGTTTTTCTGGGAGGGTCAGGATCGTGTATGCTTCACAACATAGGTTTTCAACAATGCAGTGTGAGGGTGGGGGGTGAAACAAGCTGGACAACAAAGAATAATACCTGAATGCCTTTGTTTTCTCTACACATCATGAACTAGACTCCTGGATGTGTCAGCAGGTACTGGGTCAGGGCCCTGGAGGGACTTGGTGCTTCATGACTGCCTCTGCTGCATCTGAATTTTCTTTTAAGGGCTCATTGTCATTCAAATAAAGAGTTTTTTCAACTGCTTGCTTTTGATATTACTTCTGTGACTTCTTAAGGGTGTGAGGGATGTGCAAAAATGAACAACTCAGAGCAGTCAATTAGCCTCATAGTGTGATATCGGGAAGTCTTTTTCCTTATGTACTGCTTAATACTGTAACAATAAGTGCTCATTAGGCAGAACAAAATAGGGACAAGCCTTATTGTTCAATACATTGAATGTTGGGAGGAAGGCAGACTGGTAAGTATTTTGATAATGCGAAAGGTTTCCTTTTCTGCTTCTGGTAGAAACAACCCATTTCCCCATGAATATACTGTGAAATTCATTTGTGACTCTGTTTTCCCTCCCTGAATCTCTCCTGTTCCTCTGGATGATGAGCTCTTTGAGACTGTGGTTGTTGCAGGATATGTGTCTGTGGATTGTAGCCCAGAGCAACAAATACCAGTCACAGCTAGAGGGTCCCAAGAGCTGTACAGATAACAATATCCTGTAGTACTTAGTGCTTCAGTTACTAATAGTGGCAGTGATATGAATGCCAGTTCAATAACTGGACAAAGGCAATGTGGCTGACTCCACAGTGATGCGGAACACCTGACGAATGACTACTTCCAGCTGTGGTTCTCCAAGGCTGTATTGCAGTCCATGAACACTTGGTGGAAGACTCCAAAACACTAAGAATTCCCAGAGCATCTCCAATTTTTTGTCTTCCAGCAGGACTTGCTGTTTCCAGAAGGGCTGGAGACCATTTCCCTGGCACAGATTTGAGAAGCAGCCATACAGGGCAGGTGGTTGTGATACTGTCTTTCAGTGATGCTTCTCCACCTCTCTTCTAAGTGTAGAGAAGTCAAGTCTCCAGTCTATCTAGGACAACAAACAGTTCTTGCTGTTTTCTTTTGTCTTTGTGCATGGTCGAGCATAAGAAGTGGTTTCCTTAGTTTTCTTCCACAGATTTAGTCAGGTTTGTCACCTGTTTGTTACAAATCCTTTCAGTTTATTTTTTGGGTGTTTGGGCACAGGCTTCAAAATTAAAGGTAGCTTGCTTTTTGTTGCTACAATTGATTTGGAGTGGCATCGGCCTTCATTGTCTGTATAATAAATCTAATGAGAATTACACCACACAAGACAATTTTTTATATAATTTTGTGTTCGGGTTTTTTTTACACACACACACACACACACACACACACACACCCCTGGATATGAAGTTTCACTGCCGAGAAAAGAAAGGGAGTAATCTTGTATGTACTATTGTTGTGTGGTAGTGATTATCTGTGTTCATGTTCAATTTTAAGTTCTGCTTCTGTCACCTCAGGTCTGCGAAGCAAAATTTCCTTGGGCTGAAGTAGATTATCACATGTATACAAATTAAGATAAGATAATGGTCTTGAAGGATGTCCATATAGCTCTCCATTATTCACATGTAGTCTATCTGGGCTGCAGATAAACCACATCACATATCAGGATGCTTCTACGATGGCTCTGTCCAGACTCAGGCTGGGACAGGCAAGGCTTTCATGAACGCCCCAGCTTGGTTACGTTGCGTTCCGAGATGCTGCTTTGTGTCCAGAAATAATACTGTAATTGGGATTTTTCTTTTTCAGTTCTATCTTTCAGTCTTAATATTCATTGTGATAATTAAAATGTTACCATGACAGGTTTTGAAATACATGTGATATTAATTTTATGTTTAGTTTCTCTAAAGAGCCATGGAAAAAATGCCTTAAAGTAATCCATATGTGGTATGACCCTAAATGTACTTTCAGGAGTACAAAATGGGCAGGTGCAAGGGCTGTGTAGCAGCCTTTTCCTGTTAGGAGATTAGGGTTTTCTTTCATTAAAAGCTAGCTGTTTATTTAAGCAACTTGGCAATTGATTTGGACTAAAAATTAGCAGGTATACTCTGAAAACAAGATAAATGCTCTGCAAAATCAAGATCAAAGGGCAGATCTTGGGAACTTGGCACAATGGGAGGGAGTTTCTGCAAATGACTTTACGTGTTGTTTTGAACTGTAAGAGGCAAAAATTTATTCTGGCTAAAACCAGTTTGTTTAAAAAAAATCCTGCTAGACTTTCTGTGGTATTAAACCCAGCTGAAATCATATGCCACAGATAGTTTTGAAAGAAATATTTTTTAATTAAACACAACCTCCTGTTGGAGCTGCAAATAATTGTGGCTCTGTGACCCTAGTAGGAGCAAACGGGTATAATCCTGCTGCCTTTGGTGTCACTGAGAGCTTTTTACTTTTGAGTTCAGTGTATGCTGTCCTAGCAGTTTGTCTCTTTAAATTTCAGTTTAAGACAACACAGGTATATTTCTGTTAGTGATGAACTGAAATCTTAAGCAATGCTACTGATAGCTTTATGCTGTAGTCTTAAGTGAGTCCTTTCTGGAAAAAAATAGCCTCCTGTTGCTTCTATTCACCTGTTAGCCTTAATTAAGTTAAAATAAATGACAAAATTAAGACAATTAGGCTTTTTTTGCCAAAAAATTTTTATCTACCACTTCCTGGTAGCCAAAACTGTGTTTTAATTCATGGTCACTGCTGAGGGTGCTCTAGGGGTCAAACCTTCTCTGAATGTCAGTAAGTACGTAGGGTTGTGTTGCTCTCAGCCTTACCAAAGCCTGGAGGTGTGAAGTGTGGCTTGAAGCGTTGCAGTTCTACTTGCAGAACTTGCGCTCAGGAAAATTCCAGTGCACGTGGAGATACAAATGGCTGGTTTTGATCACATTTCACTTAAAAGCCTTAGACTAGCTTTTGTTCTGCTCTGTACAGTAGTTACAGTTGGTCAAAAAATTGCTTTTATGGTTGAGGCTTAGTTCTCTCACAGAATGAGAACATAATACATTCATATTGCTTCAAGTATTAAAGGTTAGAAATAGAAGTAAGGGCGGGGGGACAGGGAATGAAGGCACGGGGATCATAAAGCTGGGGTCCACAAAAAACGGTGACTGAAAATATTTATGCTATGGCAAAGATGAGCTGATACTACACTTGGTCATTGGAAAAAGGTGCATGCACTTGAGTGGTTTCACAAAAGCATGCAAGAGTCAGCAGAGTGTGTCTAGTAAAGATGAAGTGGATTCTTCAGAACAACAGCGGTGTGTGCAACAGAAGGATAATGGATGGCAAGCCTCAGCACAGATGGGATGTTTGATACATTTAGAAGATGCAGGAGAAAAGTACTTCTCCTTCGTTTAAAATGAATCGAGTTGCTGGTCTTATCAAGAACTCTGGAAGGGCAGGAGATGAGAATAGCTGAAGCATTTGAGTGTCTTTTCAAGAAAAGGAGAACCTTTCACCGGAGCGCAAGCTAGAGGTGAGTCAGTCCAACTGTGGAGGTGAACAAAGAAGGACCTTACTGTCTCCTGATAGCAGTGGTCATGGTGTCTCTAGGGAGACAGGGTGAATTGGGGAGGTGGCACAGGATGGCTGAGCACCTGTCATTGCTAGTTCATAGAAAGATGTTTGCAACAGTCATGGACATTCTATAACTTACAGTAGTATTTGTAGGGCTCCTTGATTGCAAAAGGAAGATGTGTGGAACTGCATACAATGAGATTTTTGCAAGAGCCAGCTGAAATTACTAACTGCATTTAAGAGGTTGCTTATGTCATGTGTTAGAATTTGGATGCTGAATGTCAGACTTCTTGATTGATTGTGTCAGTTTATTTAAAAAAAAAAACCCACAAAATGCAGTGCTTTGACAAGGCCAAAGCTTTCAGGAGCTGTTCTGTATTGAAACTGTGATAAGAAGTACCCCTGGCCACATTCTTTTACACGTTTATTCAGAGGCTGTTTACATACTAGAAATGGTAAGAACTGGTTTCATGAAGGTTCATGCAAAACATTGCATTGTAAAATTTTCTGTTGCTTTCAAATTATTTCTGACATCATGGTAATTGCATATGTGACTTGCTTGTGCTTTTTGTGGTTCCCTCAAATGGCTATTTTTGTAGGCCTTGAGCATTTTAACTTCATGTCATCCTGTGCTTTTCCTGTGGCCAGGCAGGGTTGTCTTACTGACTGCTTATTGCCTCTAGAAAAGCACCAAGAAAATGCTCTGCATCTAGGCCTCAACACCTGTGCTTAGAAAACAGAACTCCTGGAATAGGGACTAATCTGTTCCTCAGATTTTTTTGTGCTCTAAACAGGCATGAAATATAGATATCTGTGTTGCCTTTGAGATATACGTCATCATTATGATTTTTGAGCTCCTTTCTGATGATTACATACTAGAGTACTTTTTCAGCCTGGAATTGCAGACCATAAGGTACCATGGACTGTTTGTAAGGACTTTGCAAAAGTGAACTAAGGAAAAAAAAAAAAGCTACTGTCAGCAGCTTTGAATTTACTGTACAAGAGTGTTCATCTCTAATAGAACATTTTTAGGAGCTTGCTTTGTGAAAGATTGCAAGTTGCTGGAATACTGCTAGTACTTTTCTTGCATCGCAGGAACAGAAAACATTTTTCTTCCAAATACTGCTTGTGTTTAAATATTTTTTTTCTTAGCTTGCATCTATAGCATTATCAGTATGAGCAGCTGTTGCAGCGTTTTTGGATTTTAATTCGGAGGGAGGTTGCCTCTATTCATGGTACCAGCCAGATGTTAGTAGTGTATTTGGGAACTTCTGTACTCTAGGAATGTGACAAATTGTTTTCAGCTCATGTCATCTTATTTACCTACACTTATAAGATCATTATTAATGCATCTACCCCATCCACTAGTGGACCCCAAAAACTTTCTTTCAGTGCAAGTAAAGATTTCTCCATAGAGAACATAATCCTGTGGGAGAGTCTTCTGTGCCTTTGCCATTTATGGAAACTAGGAAATAGTTGTCAGATTTAAAAAAAAAATGCTGTAGAGAAATAAACTTCTTGTCAGTTCATTAGGTTACCAACCATAATGGGAGGTGGGAGTAGAAGAGTGGGGTGTAAAGGCAGAACAGCTCATGGATGTCCCTTGCCACCTTGAGGTGGACCTGCTTCCATTGGTGGTTCTTGGTCTTGAGGTGGCTCCACCTCCATGGGGTCCACGCTGCTGTCTGGCGGATTGGCAGCCATTGGCCACATGCCATGCCTTGGAGGATTGAAACCCATGGGCTCCACATTGTTCTTCAGTGGGTTGGCATGCCTGGGCCTCAAACCGTTCCCTGGCAGGCAGAGATGCATGGAGTCCACTCTGTTCCCTGGTGGGCCTACAGCCATGCACTGCATGCCGTTGATTGCAGAAGCGAGGTTAATGGCGCTTGTGCCATAAGGAGTGATGTTCCTCCTCCGCTGCTGCCTCTGCTTCCTCCTCCTGGGAGGTGCCTTCTTCCTCTGCGTTTGTGGGAACTGGCTTTGTGGCATCCCATGCCAAGGTGGGCAGCCATCTGCCTCGCTGCTCCGGCTCCTCTTCCTTCCAAACATGCTTGGCTTCCAAAGGCCTCAAAGCTTGGTGAATTGTGGGCCAGCTGGCTCCTGTTTTTATAGGGCCGGAATAAAGGCAGTGAGGTGGTGCTTGCCCAAGAGAAAGCTGCCCCTTGGGCACAGGGACCGCCCTCCACCTCCCATTGTGTGCCCTGGGATAACGGTCTTGAAGGGTGTTCATATAGCTCTCCATTATTCATGTGGACTGCAGATAAACCACGTCATGTATCAGGATGCTTCTGAGATGGCTCTGTGCAGACTTAGGCTGGGACAGGCAAGGCTTTCGTGAACGCCACAGGATATGTGGTTGGAGGTCCCGGATAAGGCTGGTAAGGGCCATTAAGGCCTATTGGTGCTCTCAGGGCTCTGGAGTTAGCACCGATGGCCTTGCACTTCCCAAGATCCCAACCCAGAGCTTTCTTAGTACAGCTCCATCTGCACTTCTGCCACTGGACAGCGTTGCTTGCACCATTCCACTGCTTCTAGCTTGTGGGAGGTAGCTGCCTTTCTTCACAGGGCAGGAGAGGACTTGGCGTGAGAACTGCTGTTTTCATTCCTGTACAACTGGTAACACACAGAATAATGTCGGTTGAAAGGGATTGCTGGAGGTTAGCTGGTCCAGTGCCTTGTTCAGAGCAGAGGCAACTGAGAAAACCAATATAACTTCGCACTTTGATCAGGTTGCTCCTGACGCCTCCGACAGCACTGACGTGGCACTATACTGCTGTGCCTGGGCTCCATTCAACAAGATGGTGGCAACAGTGTCTGAGGAGGGTCTGAAACAAGATTGAGCCACTGAGCTTGAAGCTCTTGTAGTTGTAAGATCCTGCCAGTATTTTATGAAAAGCTGGTCTCATCTGAGCCCAAACGCAAACTGTTCACCTCATTAATCCCAGCTTGGTCTTGTGATGTGAATGCTATCTGAGAAGATGCATTCTGGTTTTTTTCTTTTTCTTTTCTTTTTTTTTCCTTTTCTTCTCTTCAAGTCAGGTAGGTGAGATTGTAGAGCAGCAACCTGAAAGATGCCTCCAACACTTGTCTGTTGAAGGGGGTGCGTATATCAAATGTAGAGCAGACTTCTCAGTAAAAGGTAACTGCCAGAAATGGTAGGTTTGGACCTGTGAAATATAGCGCAGCGTCCTTCCCTCCACCAAAGAATTGAAAAGATCCGAATTGTGCATGTGTGGAATAAATTATATAGGCAGGGTATGGGATCTTTTCATGCATATATACACAGTGTTAATATACATAGGATAACACTTTATTCTACTCTGCAAATGTAAATTCTTATATGAATTGTATAGTAGGTAGACATGTATGTCAATGGGTAGGTTGAAATTTGTACCTTATGTAAAATCTGAGTGGTATATTTTGGCAAACAGCTGGCTTCAAAAACACAAGTAAATGCAAGCCACAACTTCAGAACAATCTGTGCCTGTTCATCTGTTCTATTAATTGTGTGTGTATGTGCATATATATAAAAATATATATGGTCATAGCTGAAAAAATGTGTTGCAGGTGTGATGCCTGTCTTCATTAAAAGTGAAAGGAAAAGTAATACCAAAGAGAAGGGATAAGAGCTAGGCAGAAGTCAAGCTCTAGTTTTTGTTGACTCAGGGCACTTGTTATGACCACTAGCAATAGTTAAATAACGGGAAGGGGGAATGATTTTTCTAAAATTACTGCCAGATTGACACGCATGGGCCCCATGCCATTCTCTGGTGGATCAAAATCGACGGGCTCCACACTGTTCTTTGGTAGATTGACATGCCTGGGCCTCATGCCATTCTGTGGCAGATTAATACTCCTGGGCCTCACGCCATTCTTGAGCCTGCAGCATGTCCATAGAGTTTGTCTTCTCCCAGCTGATGCTGGGTGCAGAGGCTGGGCTGCTGGTAGGGAGCTGGCCGGGTGCTCCTGCAATGCCATTGATGCAATTTCATAGAAGAGAGCCCAGGCACGCTCGGGTAGTGCCAGTTCAGCCCTGTTAGAGGTGGGTCCACTTCTGTCGGTGGTTCTTCATCTTGAGGTGGATCCACCTCCATGGTCTCCACACCGTCGTCTGGTGGATTGACATCTGTGGACTCTTGGGCACAAGGACCACCCTCCACATCCCTCACGTGCCCTGGTCTCAACGGTGCAGGCTCGGCCCACAGCACCCCCATCAGTGTCCTTCCTGGACTGAGAAGACCCTTCTTTCTCATCCCCTGGCCCTGCCCCGTGGAGAGGTGCCGTCTCTTCTGCACAGAGCCCAAGGAAGAGGGGAGGAGAGGGCCTGGCGTCCTTTGGGCTGCTGTGCCAGCACAACGAGAGGAGCCTGTTGGAGGCCACCGAGGGAGGTCCTTGTCTGTTGAAGGGGGTGCTTATATCCAAGCTCCTGCTCAGAGCAGCCCCAGTTGGATCTGATTTCTCAGAGCTTTGTTTAGTCACATTTGCATACCCTCAGGGATGGCGGCTCCCTAGTCCCTCTGGACACCTGTGCTTTCCCTGAGCAGCTTCATGGTGACAATCTTTTCCTTTTGTCTAGCTGGGATTTCTCCTGGGTCTGGTGCCACTCATCTTTCCGCTACAGAGGACCTTTCAGAAGAGTCAGTCTTCATCTTTTCTACAACCTCTCAGCACGCAACTGAAGTCACCAGTCAGGTTCACCCCTGAGCCTTCGTTCTCGATGCAGACCAGAGGCAGCTCCCTCAGCCTGCCCTCGTGTGCCCCAGCCCCTCACCTTCCCAAAGACCCTGCGCTGGGCCCACGCAACACTCACCAGTGTCTTCCCTGGACTGGGGAGACAGGAGTCCAGATGCAGTCACCAAAGGACGAAATAAGAGAGGAGGAAAGCATTCTTACTGGGGTTTTTTGTTGGTTTATTGCTTGAGGGTTTTGTTGTTGTTTATTTCCCACTCTTGAAGAGGACTCCCAATGAAGCAGATAGAAGGGACTTTAAGGGTGAAATCCAGCACTTCTTCCTGGCAGAACCGCAGTCTTCCTGGCAAAACTGCTTCTCCAAATGTGTTGGGTTTGCCTGGCAGGGTTTTGGTAGCGGGGGGGCTGTAGGGATCGCTTTTGATAGCAGATGCCAGAATCTGTCCCCACATTGGACAGAGCCAGTTCTAGCTGGCTGCAAGACAGACCCGCCGCTGGCTAAACCTGAGCCCATCAGCAATGTTAGTAGCGCCTCTGATAACATATTTAAGAAGGGGTAAAAACAGTTGCGCAACAGCAGCTGAGAGAAGGGAGTGAGAATATGAGAGAGGAACAACTCTGCAGACACCAGGGTCAGTGAAGGCGGGGGAGGAGGTGCTGCAGGCGCCAGAGCAGAGAGTCCCCTGCAGCTCCATGGTGACTCGGGTTGTCCCCCTGCAGCCCATGGAGGTTAATGGTGGAGCAGATATACACCTGCAGCCTGGGGAGGACCCCATGCCAGAGCAGGTGGCTGTGCCTGAAGGAGGCTGTGACCGTGTGGAGAGCCCATGCTGGAGCAGGCTTCTGGCAGAACCTGTGAACCCATAGAGAGAGGAGCCCACACTGGAGCAGGTTTTCTGGCAGGAACTGTAACCCTGTGGGGGACCCACGCTGGAGCAGTCTGTTCCTGAAGGACTGCACCCCATGGAAAGGACCCATGCTGGAGCAGTTCGTGAAGAACTGCAGCCCATGGGAAGAACTCACTTTGGAGAAGTTTGTGGAGGACTGTCTCCCGTGGGAGGGACCCCACGCTGGAGCAGGGGGGAGAGTATGAGGTGGAAGGAGCGGCAAAGACGTGTGATGAACTGACCGCAACCTCCGTTCCCCATCCCCCTGTGCTGCTCGGGGGGAGAAGGTAGAGAAATCAGGAATGAAGTTGAGCCCGGGAAGAAGGGAGGGGTGAGGGAAGGTGTTTTAAGATTTGTCCTTATTTCTCATTATCCTACTCCAATTTGATTGGTAATAAGTTAAATTAATTTCCCTGAGTTGAGTCTGTTTTGCCTGTGATGGTATTTGCTGAGTGATATCCCTGTCCTTATTTTGACCCACGAGCCTGTCGCCATATTTACTCCCCCTGTCCAGTTGAGGAGGGGGAGTGATAGAGTGGCTTTGGTGGGCACCTCGTGGCCAGCCAAGGTCAAACCACCACATCAAAACAAAAGATATCTCTCTAACTACTTTGCTTAATCCATTGCTATTCATTATGCACTGCTGTGGAGGGTCTGGCTTCATCTTCAATCTTGGGTAAGCTTCTTGTCCTCGGACTGAAAAACCCCCACCTCCAGGCCCCAAGGACCTCGGTGGCCCTCTGAGAGTCTCTTCTTATCACCCTGGCGCAGCAGCCCAGTGGAAGCCAGGTGCTCTCCTCGCCTCTCCCTTGGGGCTCGGCCTGGAATTTGGGAGTGTTGTAATTCTCCGTGTTGATCTTGCAGCATCCTTATTTAAATAATTTCTCCAGCAAGTTTAGGAATGCCTTTCTGTGTCCCAGCGCTCACTCGCTCTGCAGTTTGGAGTCATTAGTAACCCTACGGAGGTGCATTGTGTCCCATCACCCTGTTTCCTATTGAAAATACTAACCAGTATCACCCCTAGTGTTCATTAAATCTTGAGTTCTATCTGAGCAATTTATCTAAAAGCAGTTTTTCTCTGCATCTACATTTTCAAGAGGAACATAACTTTCTAGGATGGATCAAAGGAAACTTACATGAGTATAAAGAACAAACTTCTCACTGTTTTAAGCTGTGAACTCTTGGGAGCTTATACCATTTCTAAGTGTATGCTTGTATAGTCCCTGAGTTTCTACATGACCCTAATTCTCATTTGGTTTTCTGTTATTACTGTAATAATATTTAAAAGGTGACATTCAGAAGAAAAGAGGAAAGGGCTTTTTCTCCTTTCTTACTTTTTAGCTTTATACATGTAGAGAAGTCTCCAGACTGTGGTTTGGTGGGTATGGGTTTTATTGACTTGTTTTTGGCGATTCCTTCCTCCCATGTGTTACATACGTTTTTATCCTCTCTGCTTTAGAAGGCAATGTGGCTAATGCAGACAGCTTGGTAGGATTCTGGTGCCTAAGAAATCAGACAGCAAGAAGACAGTTGAAGGCATAATTGGTTTTTGGTTTTAAAGGTGCCAGCTTTGTTTAGCACACCTTTTCTGAACCTGAGCATTTAGCACAATTCTCCCTCCTGTCTTACAAGTAAGGCTTGAGAAAGCATTTAAGCAATATTTTTCAGAGAGCAAATAAGACTTCCAGTAAGAGTGGGCTTTCTCTTACTGATAGTTAAGTATATAAATAAGCATAAGGGAAAACAGTCTATTGGAGATGTTCTTCATGCTTTTTAAACTGGCAAAGCAAGCCAACCAAAAAGGGTCAAATGCAATTTTTTTTCCTTTTCAGGTCACCTCCAAGGGCTGTATAGTTCAAGACAAGGATTTTTCATTCTTTTAGGTAGCAATTAGAGAAGCAGTGAAATTTGCAAAGCTCAGGTGTGTGACAGGTTTGTGTCAACCTGTGGTAATCCCCCTTTCAGTCTTCATTTGGCAGTCACTGTGGTCCTTACATAGACTGCTCTGGTAGCTATAGTTTATCTGCTATATCTTGACACAAATACATCTTTCCCTTGCTGCGTGACTATTTCAAGAAAATATTGGTTGCTACCACTTATGAAGTCTTGAGATACATATTTTTTTTTCATATTCAGTTAGGTAAAAGTGAGTGATCAACAGGAGAGCATGCTAAGAGAAATATGTGCTTCCAGTATTTTAAGAAATCTTTTTTAAAAATGGTGTTTCTTTCATGTGGAACTGATTGGTGTGTGTTTTCAACACATGAATCCCAACCAGTGACTACTGTTTTATGTCAGGTGCTTATTTCTGATATATGGTACTAGCATGAGCCACAGATGAAAAGTTATTGGAGAATTTTTGCCTGTAGTGTAGATGTTATTCATGTTTTATTTAACATGAAGCTAAACTTTTCTTTTAATGGAATCAGTATATTTGTCTTTGAGTGGTTTATCTTTAGCCAAAATAAATATTGAGGAAAAAGACATTTTTGTAGCTAGGTATTTGAAGCATGAAAAATTAATCTGCCCTGGAGGTGTGAAAGTAACAGATTTGTATAATTTCAGTAAAAAACCCGAAGTTTCAATGTTGATATTTTTTCCTTATCAAAAATTTGAAATTTCACAAAGCTTCTGTGAATTGCTGTGGTTTCTGGTGTAATTATTCATAAGGGAGCAAAGTAGAGACAGAATAAATTCCTTGCAGCTCTAAGGAATGTATTTGTATGAGCTGCTGTAATGTTTTATTTCTACTCTGGTAGAGATTTCTCAGATGGTAAGGATGGATTCCTTGGCAGCCTCACCTAAGGGAGTCTAGCAAGTCTCATGCAAATAAAAGCACCTTCAGAATAATTGTTCCATTTCTCTTTCTCGCTCTCGCTTTTTTGTGAGATTTATTTACCTCAAGAGTCGTAAGTTGTTAGAGTTTTGATCTATATCCTTCTATACCTGTAATAAATAAATTTTTGCCTTGGCTTGGGACATACTTAGTAAATAAATACCAGCATTGCTATCCAACAAATGATTTTTCACATTTATTTAGCCGTGGTAGTGTGGTGTTAGTGAAATGATAAGTAGTCATTCAGAGAGTCTCCTTTTTCTGAAAGCATGAAAGCTTTAATAGGGAGGAAGGAAGAGGTTTTGTTCTCTTAACATTTTTGTTCCATAGTAGCTAGTTTATTATTTTAAAATAAATATATACATAAAGATAGAAAAACATTTATTTCAAGGAAGTCCAAATACTGTTTTATTACCTTGTGCGACAGAAGCATTTACATGGGCTTGCTTCAGATCAGATTGCAGCCTTATGTACGACATTGTGCAGAGGCAGTCAAAGATTTAAGCTAAATTTACACCAGAGAGTGTTTATTGCTACTCTTTTGTAGATGCAACTTGCACTGACGAGAGAGTGCATAAACTTTGCTGAGACACATACTTTTTTTTGTCATCATAGTTGCATCTATTCAAGATCTTTTGCCATTAATTTAAAAAGGGGAGGGGGATATGCATCCATGTTTCCCAAATGCTTTTAGCGGGGGTTAGGTCTTCATCCTTATTTTGAAAAAACTTGGCTATGGAGCAATGGAAGGCAGGACAGTACAGGCTCTGGAGGGTTTCCATCAAACAGGGGTGTTGAAAGAAGAATGAAACCCAGGGGTTTGGCCTGCTCTCCTCAGGGGCACTTGGGCGATGCTTAAACCTGGGGACAAAAGGGTGTTTTCCTTACACACCACTGCTTTGTGGCTTTGGATTTTGGGGTTTCCTCTCTGGAAGAGTAAACCTTCCCTGGCAGTACTGATACATTTATAAGTCAAGCTTTCCCCCATGAAAGTAAGTTGGTAAATGTGCAAATAAACACTTTCACAAATGTGTAGAAGTTTAGCAAATAAATATGGCAATATTTCCTTTTCAGAGATTTTTATCTGTTAAATTTTACTGTAATTATTTTAATGTGTCAACAAAATCTTGAAATGGAACTGCTTTTAAACGTGAATTTTCTTTTTTTTAGCACTGGTTGGACCATTCAAAATTCATTAAGAAGCAAATAAAAAGTAAGTACCATGTCTCTGCCTGTTTATTTTGTTACTTCCTTAAGAATTTGAACTTAGAGTATTTGAGCATGATTGTGAATGTTTAAATATGGCCTTTAATGGAATAAATATTTCTTAAGAAATAGATTTAATTTGATGGCTAATTATCTGACTATATCATGTCTAAATGCAAGAGCACTTACAAACAATAGACCAGCCTTTAGTAGCCCTCATTAAACATGTGCTGTTTTCTGAGGCAGAGTAATTTCAGTCAGTCAGTGCCAGGTAATTTCAGTCTGATCTGTGAAATCAGGTTGCCTGGACACAGATCACAGTTTCTGTTACCACTTCTGATCCAGAACAGATTTTTTGGGTTTTTTTCACAGAGTAATTGGAAAATATTTCATTGTCTGACGGTTAAGCTCTTTTTTATATATAATAAATAAAACTAGCAGAAATACCTGCTGTTTCACCAAAGGGAGTTTTGGGTGGAGGGGCTAGGTTTGGACACTGAGTTTTTTGTGGAAATCGGCTAAGGCAGGCAAGTTGCTCCTGGATCTCTAATAATCTGGTTGCAGGCTTGGGTACAGTACAATATTGGCACTAACGTGTTTTGTTAATATACTGCAGTTGCTAACAGCCATAGGCCAGCTGATAATATTGCTTCTGTAAGATTAAAATACAGTGTTTTGCAAGGAAATTGCTGACACCCTCGCAGGACCTCACAGAGATGGGTCTTGATTGCTTCAGTGGTGCTTTGCCTTTCTTTCTGACAAGTATCCAGATATCTAGATGATTTTTGTAAATGGTGGAGTTCTTGAAAGGCCTTTAGGACAGTTTGCTTTCACCCCACGGTGTGTGGGTGTCAGTCTGCTAGAATAGATGGTAAAGATAGCTGCTATGGGTAAGGTTTTGGTGGTTGGCTTTCTCTCACCTGTTCATCACATCACAGACTGCTTTACCTTAAGTGACTAAGTGATTTGCAGGTGTGCTTTCTGTGATAGCTTTTTCCATTTCTTGATCTGTCTTAAAATGTGGAAAATCAATGATTCTGTAACACCTTCAACCAGTTTAGTTGCACTGTTTTGCCTGTGTTTAATCTGTGAAGGGCCTGTTTTAAAAAGAAATTGGCCAAGCCCTGCCCTGAGGAAAGCCGAAGAGTGAAGCAATTTGATGAGTGTTGTAAAGGTCTCATATCATATCATATCCTGTCTCACAACAGGATACTTTTCTTTACCTTGCATTCAGCAGGTGCTTTGAGAAGAGTTCCTCTTTCATGATGGATGTTGCTCACTGCTCTTTCTTTCCCAGCAGTGGGCAGGTAAGAGTCATTATCTCGCTGATGCAGACCTTACCAGTGGTGCCTAACCCTCAGCCTAAGGTACTATAACCTGTCTTCTAGGAGCTGTCATTGGAGACAACGTCAAAGCTCTAAGTTTTGGCTGCGTGTCATTTAGTAGAATGGATCATTAATAGGCACATCTATACTGTGTTGATGTGGTGTTACAGAAGACCTTAGAAAGGTGTGAAAAAGTCATTTTTCCAGCACTTAATATACCAGCAGACTGTTGGTCTGGAAGATGAGGCTTAGGGAGATAAGGATGCATTGGTCACAGTCTCATGGTAGCTGGGTAACATTTTATTATCTATGTTACGTAGAAAGTCAGACCTAGCATTCACCTTCTGGCATTAGAAAACAACAATTCTTGCAACTCCACTTCGTGGAATTTGTTAGCTTTCTGTGTTCGTAGGTGCCTTCCAGAGTCCTCTCCAGCACTTTTCACCTTATTTATCTTACCTTTTCTCATTCACGTGTATCAATTGAAAACTGATCTATTGAGTGCGAGTTTTTTTGGAGTTGTGTTTGTGCCTGGTAACGAGAAACGTCACCCTCTCCCTCTCCCTTCCGTGTCCCCCTGCCCCCAGCAACAGGCAGTGTACCTGGAACTTGCTTTCATTCACAGCATGCTGTGGGGCACACCTCTATGAACAAAAATGTGTTTGCCAAATGGGCTGTTGCGTGATTAATCTAATGATTAGAGTATCATAAAGTATGGTAATAATCTAACTTTTTTTATTGCATGCATTTTTAAATTTAAAACCATTAAATATTTGCTGCTTTGAAGAATTTGAAAAACATACTTCATTTTGGGTTTCTCGGGTTGCAGAGTGGTGGCTGTTGTTCTGCCTTAGCAGAACTGCAACTAGAGTAAACTTTTTTTTTCCCTCCCATTTAAAATCTCTGCATATGCAGTTGGACCTCCGTACACGTTGCATTTTCGAATTAAGTACTACTCATCAGAACCGAACAACCTTCATGAGGAGTTTACAAGGTAGGAACTATGCATGGTTAACTGAGTGACTGGCAGAGGGGTAAATAAGACATCTAAGGTACATGGGGGTACTGTAAGCAGGTGATTTGAGCTTTCTTACTAAGAGTGGTCATTTTGTCTGACTTCTTAGGTGTTTCCCTACTGTCTGAGAAACATCATCTTTTTTATTTACTGCCAAAAACCACTCATGGGCCTCTCCAAGTCTGTTAGTCTGTAGGAGATGCTGTGTTCTGGTGCTTTGAAGTTAGCAAAGAAAGGCAGCATTGGGTGGGGAGAGCTGCAGCTGGGAGACAGCTGCTCTTTACAGCAGCGACACCTGCCATACCTCTGAGAGGATTTTCCATTGTGTCCTGCTAAAATGCCAGCGCTCTGCTTTGTCTCCCTTGCTCTGAGACTTGGGGGTGATTTAATAATGGTACAAAAGCCACAGAATTGTGGGAATAGACAGCTTGAGTTCTTGGTTAACAGTTGGTTGATTGAATCTCTTCCACTTCCCCTTGAGTTCTCTGTGGTGCAAAAGGTGTAAAGACTGCATTGTATAAAGTCACCTTAGAATACCTGCAGGTCTTTTGTTTCAGTCTGGTGGGCTGTTTTCTGGGCTGTGAGGACTATACCTTGCTGGGTTCATAGCACCCTAGTGTGATCTTGAGGATAATCTAAAAATTGGGAAGGGAGCAGCTGGAGGAAAAGGGTTTACTTCTCTTTTGTATCTGCCAACTTTGTGTCTTCTTTCTATAATAATCATCTATCTTAATGTTATTTTATCTTTTTTTGTTGTTGTTCTGTTTCTCACAGTAGGGCACTTTCTATGTCTTCTAATTTGCTTGGCAATAATCAGTGTACTCCCAATCAGCCTAAGGTGTTAAAAGATTGATGATTGTTGTAGTTCATGTGCATGTGATGTTTACATTAAACTTATGCCTGCAGGCATAGGTTTACTTTCTCCTTTCATATCTGCTGTGTTGACCATGTATTTTTTTTCACTGCCTGAGACAAGATCAAAGAGCTAATTGTCACCACCTTATGAGACTGACATGGAGGCTTTAATATCCATTATCAATTTAGTGCTGCAGTGTTAATTCAATAAAAGGGCATATTCCTATACAATGCATAATTAACCTATAGAACTCCCTGCCACTTATATAATTGAGTATAAGATCTTAGAGAATCCAAAAACCTGGCTGATTTGGGGCATCTCTAGTGAGAAAATGCAGTTAAATTAGCCGGAATAATATATATTTTCTGAAAATTGACGTAAGTCTTCATACATCAGGGTGCATGTCTGACAAGTATTACATTTCCACTGTGGTCAAATTATTCCATTACTGTCTACCACAAGATTTCTTGCTTAATCTTCTGAAGCATATGAGAAGCAGAAGTCACTGTGAGATGTGTGTTTCTGAGCTATGTGATCATTGCTGTGATCAAGTAAGACATTTCCTCTGAAACTATTAACCTCTGATGCTTTGTGATCTAATTATTGCTGAAAGGTGGCATTTCAGAAGACTATTTTAATTAGAAAACCACTTTAGTCAGCTAAATTTTCAGTGTTATGAACAATTTTTTTTAATCATAAGCTTGACAGAAGACCACTGTGAAACTATGGAAGAAAAATGAAAATGAGCTGGAAATTGATTTTACAGTGAACAAATAGTTGCATTTTTCTTTTTTCGTTGGGGAAAGTAATTTTGAATGTTGCTGGTTTTTTAAGAATCTTTATGCTAGCTGGACCATGTTTTCCATGTAGCATGTTGAGTGAAAAGTGAGGATTAGCAACTATATACTCAGAATTATTCCAAGTGGAAACGGAATTGGAGTAAGAGGAGGAAGAAAAATGATCATTAACAGTAACCATGAACTGGCCTGGTTGGGGGGGGAGTGTTCAAAATTCCTTGTGGAGACCTGTTTTCTACTAGACTCCAGTTTCTCATAATTAGCACATTAATGGGGAAATGTTGAAACCCTTCACCCACTCTGTCTTTTTCCAGTTTAAAACCACAGTTGAAATCCAGTGCATTTTGGAAGAAATCTTCTATCACTTTTATGGGACCTGACTAGTTAGTTTAGTTAGAAAAGCAAGAGAGGAATGTGTCTGTACATGTGTGTTGTGGAGAATTTTCTAAGATATTTTACTGATTTGGAATATCAAGAATAGAGATGCCTATGCTTTTGTCAGTCTGCGTGCAGAAAAGGAGCAACAGTAAGCCATACCAACCAGAGCAGAGCTGCAGCGCTGCACAGGCTGGTTGACACTGACAGAAGCACCACCCAGATTTTTCTTGCAAATTTAGAAGAGTTCATGGGATCGTGAATCATCAGGGGAAAACAATAAGAACAGGAAATATACTTGTGTACCCTTAATGTATGCACCCAAGTACCCAGGTTTGATTGGCAAGTCAGGTATTAGCCAAGTACGTGAATCAGAGATGTGACACAGAGCCAATGTGGATAAATCTGATTCTGCTTTAGTGTATCACGAGAAGTTTTTTTAATCTTCCTTTCATTTCTGTTGTCCTAACTAATTCCAAGTATTCATCCTTCCCCACGTTCACAGCACATCCTCTGGGATGAAAAACACTTTGTCTTTCTGAATCCTTTGTAAAGATAGGAGAGGTTTACATTCGCGTTTACTGAGTTGACTCTCAGTAGTGCTTCATGCTTTCTTCTCTTGAGTCACTCATCATTGCAAGCCTCACTCTGCAGTGTCCGGAGCAGTGCAGAGCCTGCCTGTGCCATCCTGTCCTGTACAGAACTCTTGCATGGCTTGGGGCACTTCTGCATGCCTCAAACCCCAGCTCTGAGTGGCTGTAAAACATGAAGCATGCCTAGAAGATTAGCGGGAGCTTAAAATACTGCTACGGTTTGAAGGCTGTCAATTCTTACTTGGCCTCCTCAATAAAATGTGTGGGCTCTATGGTATTCAGATTTCTTTTATTCAGAACTTTTCTGCTGTTTTAAGTGAAAATTCAGTCTGACCTTTTCCTTTTGCCCAGTTTGGACTTTTTCCATGTTCTGTATTTCTGTTCGAGAAGGTAGCTCTGAAGTCCTCATGCCTTTATCTGCATTTTGTCTCTAGATCCTATAGTTCAGTTCTTGCTTGAATTGGGCAAGGCCCAGTTCAGGAGAACATTGGAGTGTCAATAACATTTAGGTTGCTGTGGTGTATGCTGAGATAGAGCACATCCCTAAACATCAAGGCTTTGGACGATGTCCTGAACGCAGCCCATAGGTGAAAAATGTTCTCCTCTTTTTGATTTTAGTGAAAGCTATGGGAACTTTCAAGGTTGCAGGGTGTATATGAGTGATCCCAAAGGCCCTTTTTTTTTTTTTTTAAGAGCAAGTTAATGAAAATGTTGTGACTATGCAATGAATTGGGATATTTTTCCAGCCATTGGGGCTAGAAAGATGACGTTGTATATACTTTTGACTTTCTGAATTTTTATTTGTCAGGTACCTGTTTGTATTACAGCTCCGGCAAGACATTCTTTCGGGGAAGTAAGTACCTCTGTGTTTTTGCAGCTGTAATTTCAAGTATTTATAACAGTTAATCTCTTAGTGATTTGAAATTTTACTTTAAATGCATGATCTTTTTAATTCTTTATGGTATTCATGCACAGATTATAAACGTGATTTACAGTTCCACATGCTTTTTTTTTATTTAGAATATAGAGATCTATGGCTTTGTGTGCATCATGACTATATTATTGACAAATAGAATGGGTAAAGACCTTTGATGGATTGACCAGGTGATGGAAATGTATAAAGAGAGCAAAGACTGTCCTTTGATTTTTATGACTTGAAAATGTAACATGGATTTGCCATATTATTCAGTATGGTAGGTAAAATAGAGGAGGAAAAGATGATGAAGTGCAACACTTTCTGTACAGGTCAACCCTGCAAAAAAATTTTGTGTGTTTATAGTCTCACCCTGGCCAATAAATTCACACCACCTCTGGTTTTTTTTTTTTTTAATTACAAAGCCAAAAAAACCCCAAACGATATGTTCCAAAATATAGTGTTGGAGCAAAAATGATTTCTTAGTCGATTTATTGTTGTCTCTCTTAGTTCAAGCTTAGTTTATGGTGGAGCATATTGTGTGTTTAGTGCTAATTAGAATGTACCAAATTAGGAAATAATCCTATCCAAGTAAAAATTAATTGTAGATGGTTTGTATCATTAATAGCTTGTGGTTTAAGGGATCTTGCGGAAGTTAATGTTTCCATTTCATGTATCAGACTACTTTTTAGCTTTATTGCAAGAAGAACTCACTAGAAAAAAGACATTATTTTTATAGCTTTTTTTTTCTTTTTAAGACTGAAATGCCCGTATGAAACTGCTGTTGAACTAGCAGCTCTGTGTCTTCAAGGTATGCAGTCTTTTGAAAGTGTTTTGTCTTAATGTATTAAAAAAACTTGCTTACTGTTTTCTTTTCACTCTTCGTTACTAATGATTTCTCATTGATCATATATAAATGCCATTCCTTTACCTGAGAAGAATTTTAGGGAGGTCACTTCCCTGCCTTCCTTTCATTCATAACTTCTGAATTACGTTAGCCAATGTCGGCACACTTGCCAACGGAAAGGAGCCTCAAAGGCATGGATAGACAAAGGTGTCATGGCAACCATGGGCTGACTAGGGAAGAAAGACCCCAAATAGTTCCCCACTGAGGGAGAAGCCGTGGTGTGTGCACACTGTTACCTCTTCAGCCTGAAGAGCCAGCTGGCCCATCAGCACATGCTTTGCGGCAGACAGGTCCCTGCAGGTGTAGCTTTGACCATGGGCTGCCTGCTGCCTGGCCAGTGCTTGGGAGAGCAAGCCCCCATGGTGTGTGAGACGGGAGATGGCTACAGGGCAGGAGGGAGGGGGTGGCAGGTACAGGAGAGGAGAGAATTATATGGAAAGGTAAAAACTAAGATTAATTCTGTCAGGACCAAGGGTTACAAGATAAGAAAAAAAGCTTGGACAGTAGTTTTAATTAGTTGATTGTAGGAAAAAGTAATTTTTTTTTATTGCTGCGGACACGTTAATACAAATATTCATTCCATTTCAGGCAGTTTGTTTTGCAGATAGGGAGGAAACTTGTGTAATGAAGCTCAAATCAAGTTCATTTTTTTCTAAAAGAAAGTGCAGTGATCTGGATCGTTCTAGGCATATGAGCAGCAAAATGAATCGAAATGAAAAATACTCTTCTGCTGGTGGTTGGCAATGGTACATGGAGTGCTTAGGCAGAGTCTCTTAGTTTAATACAGAAATGGAGATAACTCGGTGATTCTAGATGGACTTGACAGTCAAAACTGGGAATTCAGTTCCAAACAGCAACAGATGTAAATCTTAAGGCAGTGGGTTATTTTTCAGTTTCCCTCTGCACCAGTCTGGCATAGCTCTGATTGTTAGGTGTGCAAAGAACTGCTGCAGGCAAACTCCGTTTGTCTTTTTGAGATGGGGAAAATCTGGAGCTTGTATTTGATTCGTTGCTTCCATTTTCACAGATAAAAACACCAGTAACCTCACCCCTGGTCTAAGCAAGGAGAACCAGCAAAGAATAATAGGTTGATGCCTCAACATTTTGGGTAGTAATTAAAACCTGTGATTACTATGTAAATGTAGTACAATAGCCATCTATCATGTTTATCACGTCTCCAGCTAGGTACCAAAACTAACGCTTCTTGATACTGTCTGCGGGAACATATTTAAATTGTGGTAGCATTTTCATACTTTTCTGCTGTCTTTTTTTCAGTTTCAGTTTTCCACTATTTTGACATCATTGCAATAAGTTTCTCCAGAATTATTTCTTTATTGCAACTAATTTATTTATCTCTGCTGGCATATGCTGTAATTAGCATTTTTTATAACATTTCTCACATTTTATTGACATTGGAAGCTTTTAATTAAGCAGAAAAATTTAAAGAATGTCAAATGATTATTCCCTCCTTAGTAGGTTACATGTACTCTGTGAAATCCAATCTTGCTCCTTAGTGTTGCTTTCCTAAGAGTGAGGAAGAAGTTATAAAAGGCTATTTAGGAATTGATGCTCTAACCCTCTGAAAGGCAGGCCTTTTCTCTTTACAGGACAGCTTTAAACTTCATACATTTTCTTCATCAAGGAAGTTGTCCTGTTACAGTAATTCTTTCTTTGTTTCAACAAGCAGTTTCATAGGCTGGCATTTTGTGTGAATCCTCTTTCAAACATAAATTGTTGGTTTGTTGCCAGTCCCGTGAAGGAACTTCTGTGGCAAACACCATCGATTTGCCGTATGGGGTAACTTGTGAAGCAGATGCATAATCACATGCTTCACTTAGGGATTATCTACAGAAAGGTTGTAATCAAACTTGAATCGTCACCGCTATAAGTTAACTACTTCATTAGTCCTGCATGGCTTTCATATTTAACCAGGTATACTTTTGAAACTACTCATTAAACTGAAAAGGAAAACTTTTTCTCAGATCTCCAGTTTTCAGTTCTAATCATAAGACATCTTCATGGGATAGTGCAAACTTTTTTTTTCCTTCTGTGTAAAAGAACCAACAATATATTTACAGATAAACACAGTTTTGCAGTTTTCAAAAACTTTCTAGGAAACTTCCTTTTAAAAATGTCCCCCAGTTTATGCAGTTATTTATTAAACAACACGGATAATGTATATAAATGCTTTATGTAACACCTCTCCCTGCCCCCCCCAAAAAAGGACCAGAGGACGGGAGTGCCAAAGCATGATACTTTGTCATAAAACCTCAAATGAGGAGATAAGTCCACTGCTGTGACCTTGTGTTCAAAAATATTAGTGCTGCTGAGCCATTCAGGCAACGTAATTCCACCAGGAAAGACGCTAGCGAGAGCATCCTCGTACAGAGCCTGCACTTCCCCTTTCTTCCACTGCCCTGCTACCCTGTGCGGGGAGCTGATGAGGTTCTTACTGGCTCTTACTCTCAAGACCTATTTCGTAGAGATCAGAATGATGGCATGGTTTGTTTGCCTGGAAGTGAATAAATAGTGAGTGCAGCTATTGAGAAACAAGGATGATATTTTTCTTGTACTTAATACTTCTGGCCTAGCTTCTCTGTGTATCTTTTGTCCTACGCACTCATGATTCTTCTGATCCTTACACATCCTCTTTACAGCACAGTCAGCCTTCATTCCCTGCCTTCTCTCTCAGTTAACCAGTAGAGAAATCTCTCATATTTCTCCTAGATGGTTGTCAACACATCAAACTTCAGTTTCTTGCTTTTTTTCCCTGAAGTCCTCCTTGCTAATGTGTTTGTTGTGGCTCCCTCTCATGTACTGGAGACTGGACTGCCAGTAATTCTTAGCAACATCTGTGTTAAATAGGCTTCCAACTTAGATGAAACAGCAGCAGAACTGAAGAAAAAGACATATAGATAAGAATACTGAAACTCACCATGGAAGATTACTGTTGAAGAGAAAAAAATGTGTGTGAGGCAGTAGTTAGAAATGAAGATCTGTGAACTCAGTCTGTTTAATATCCTCAGGAGTGCTAAATGTTTGAGCGAAGCTCAAGTGCTCAAAACCACCTAGTAGGTGTATCAGTCAACAGATTGCATTTTGAATGTAACTTCTATGTTTTAGTGTATCCTGCTAGGTATTTTTGAAGACTGAGAGTGAAGTAAATTTTTGGACCTGTTACGTGTAAAACTGCCCTGAAGCAATAAAACTGTTTTCTTCAAGGGATTTCATTTCCCTCTATGTTTTTTTTTAATTTTATTTTTAGTAGTAATGGTAGTAGTAGTCAAGCAACACCAACTGACAAAGGCCTGGTTTGGAATCACATCATATGTCAGGTGACACGTGGTGTTGCTGAGCGGTGTATTTGCCACTGATGTTTGTCTCACAGTCCTGAGGCAGTGACATTGCAGGCTCTTTGTATAGCTGAGAGGTTCCAGGAGCAAAGCATGTCACAGGCACAAGACAGTTAAGGGCATCAGTCACTGAGATACTCAGCACTTCCATCTCCTGCTAAGCTCAGTAGAGTTTGAAAGTGTTCTGCTCCTAGAAAAGAAAATAGCAGGCCCTAAGTAAATAAGTAGAAAATGACACCTCGGTTATGTTAATACTTCAGCATTCCTTTCCTTAAAAATTACTTAATCTGAATATTACACCTCCACTGTGGTTTGAAACAAAACCCACAACTTTATCATGAGCGGTGTTCCCCAGGGCTCGGTTCTGGGGCCGGTTTTGTTCAATGTTTTCATCAATGATCTGGATGAGGGGATTGAGTGCACCCTCAGCAAGTTTGCAGATGACACCAAGCTGGGTGGGAGTGTCGATCTGCTCGAGGGAAGGAAGGCCCTGCAGAGGGATCTGGACAGGCTGGATCGATGGGCCGAGGCC
Source organism: Fregata magnificens (assembly GCA_013389945.1). Taxonomy (NCBI): domain Eukaryota; kingdom Metazoa; phylum Chordata; class Aves; order Suliformes; family Fregatidae; genus Fregata; species Fregata magnificens. The sequence continues at coordinate 84,095 of WAAD01007127.1, forward strand.
AACTGTATGAGGTTCAACAAGGCCAAGTGCCGGGTCCTGCACTTTGGTCACAACAACCCCATGCAACGCTACAGGCTTGGGGAAGAGTGGCTGGAAAGCTGCCTGGCGGAAAAGGACCTGGGGGTGCTGGTCGACAGCCGGCTGAACATGAGCCGGCAGTGTGCCCAGGTGGCCAAGAAAGCCAACAGCATCCTGGCTTGTATCAGGAATAGTGTGACCAGCAGGAGTAAGGAAGTGATCGTGCCCCTGTACTCGGCACTGGTGAGGCTGCACCTCGAATACTGTGTTCAGTTTTGGGCCCCTCAGTACAAGAAGGACACTGCGGTGCTGGAGCGTGTCCAGAGAAGGGCAACGAAGCTGGTGAAAGGTCTAGAAAACAAGTCTTATGAGGAGCGGCTGAGAGAACTGGGACTGTTTAGCTTGGAGAAGAGGAGGCTGAGGGGAGACCTTATCGCTCTCTACAACTACCTGAAAGGAGGTTGTAGTGAAGCGGGTGTCGGACTCTTCTCCCAAGAAACTAGCGATAGGACGAGAGGAAATGGCTTCAAGTTGCGTCAGGGGAGGTTTAGATTGGACATCAGGAAGAATTTCTTTACTGAAAGAGTGGTTAGGCATTGGAACAGGCTCCCCAGAGAGGTGGTGGAGTCGTCAACCCTGGAGGCGTTCAAAAAAGGTGTAGAGGTGGCACTCCAGGGCCTAGTTTAGGAGTCATGGTGGTGTTAGTTGACGGTTGGACTTGATGATCTTAGAGGTCTTTTCCAACCTTAATGATTCTATGATTCTATGATCACTGGTTTCTTGAGACTAGGTATTATCTTCATGTTTTGACACGAACAGTAATGTAACAAAGCATGCAGTAGAAGGGGAACTGTTTTTGGAATGAATGGTATGACCTCACTGCAATGAGAGGAAGGTTCAAAGTAACCTTCTGAAACAGTAGTGCGTTGATTTTTCGTTTTAATAGAAACTTTATTTCCTTTAAATGCTTTACAATCCAGAGAAGCAGCTTTAGTTAAGCGGGTTTAGTTTCAACATTCTTCAGTGTCAGAATTGTGTGCCATAACCTTACGCTGCTCCTGCAAATGCATTTGTCTGACTTCTGCTGTAAAATCTGATTTGAGTTGGGGAGCGGGAGGGGGTTCACTTTCAACATTGGCACAAGTGTATTCTTCTACAACATACTTAGAAACTTACAAACTATCATTGTCTTTGTGGAGATTATGGAATTAAATGTTTCTGGTCTTTTTTTCACTTTTCAACTGATTGATTGCAGCTGAGCTGGGAGAGTGTGAGCACCCAGAGCACACACCAGAACTCGTGTCTGAATTCAGGTTTGCACCAAACCAGACCGAAGCGATGGAATTTGACATTTTTCAGAAATGGAAAGAGTGCAGGTAGGGTACCTGTGTGGGAGTGGTGTCTCTAGCAACAAAGTGGTGTCTCTTCCAAAGCCAAATATGTCCACAAGAACCCCTTCAACAGACTTAAAACAGTGATTATGTTTGTCGCTTGAGAAGTATTGTAGATAGACTTTGAGCCCTCCCCCTCCCTAGAAAAGGCCAGCAGTAATTTAGGGAAGGTCGGTGGGGTGAGATTTCTTTTTGTTTGTTTGTTTTTCTTTAGATGATTTCATAACAGTTTAAGTGGTCTGATCTTTTCTCTGTTTATTGTTGGTTTTCTGTTGGAAATAGCACTCTCTCTCTTTCTCTCCTTCTTTCACGCATGCGCACAAAGTTTTGTGTTCAGGGTAGTAGCAAATGCTTTTCCCTGTCTTTTGTTAATAAATATGGTACATTTGAGTGATGCTGTCTTACCTGAACTCTCATCCTATATTGGCAACCTTTTTCAATTTTTGTCTCTCCGATTTATTTTCATTTGGAGGGAAGAGGGTAAAAGACATAAGCTAAGCTTGTAATACCATTTAGTGTCATTAAGATTGAGGGCCCAAAGAAAAGGGATAGGGGAACAGATTTTAAAACATTTAAAACAGACAAAAATTTCTTATGGTAAAGTATAAGTATATTTTATGTTCTTAGGGGAAAGAGCCCGGCGCAGGCCGAATTGTGCTACTTGAACAAAGCTAAATGGCTAGAAATGTATGGTGTAGATATGCATGTAGTTAAGGTAAGATCCATGTTATACTTTATTTTATTAATGTGGGGTCAGAACATTGAATGGAGATGCTGTCTCAGGCAAAACAGTCTCAACTCAGGGAATTTCACTTAATTTAATATACTGCCAATTAACATAAACATTTAATTACTGATTTGGGTACTGACCAAAAAAAAGAAGACAATAAAACAAACACAGAAACACCTTTCTTTCCCTTTCCCCAGCTCACCTTCAATCCAACACCTCTTCTGCCCTCTTCCTAGTGTCAGCTCCCCTTGTTTTCCCTGCAGGTTACACTCAGTCCCTCCCAAGGCAGCCCACAACGTTGGGATCATCTGCACAACAGTTTCTTGGTGCTGCTTCCTGCTTCTCACTCATTTTCCTCTGCTGACCTGTGCATCTTACTGGTCCTCTGCTGCTGCATGGGTCACCCTCGGGCCACTGTCCCTCAGGCCTGTCCCTGCCCCGGTAGGAATTCTCTGCGGGCTGCAGTCCCACAGGGCTGTCCCTGCCCCAGTGTGAGGCACACATGGGCCAAGGCCCCTCAGGGTTGTCCCTGCCCTGGTGTGGGTCAGTCCTTCAAGGGTGTCCCTGTTGTGGTGTGGCTTGCCCCTGGGGCATAGTCCCTCAGAAATACCTCCTCCTGCAGGGAGAGGCTCCTCCCAAGAGTGCATCTCCAGCCATGTCCCCCCCAGTGTCCCTTTCCATGTGCCTTTTCCCACATCCCTCAAATTTTTCCTTTTGTGTCCCCTTCCCCTGGCAGCTACTGCTTGCTCTTAAACACGTGTGAGCTGAGATGTGGGTTCCCCTGGCTGCAGTCTCGGTGCAGGGCCATTTCCACAGTCTCCCACACAGGACACCCAGCAGCCCCCTGTTGCCAAAACCTGCCAGTTTGCACCCAATACAGATGCATATTCTTTTGCTCTGTAATGTTAAAAAAATATGCAAACCTTATTGTTTAGTTTAAAACCTATGGATTTTGACATACTACTCTAGTAAGATTTACACTACTAATGGCATATTGATTATTGATTCTGTGCTTGTTTACAGGGAAGAGATGGTTGTGAATATGCTCTTGGACTGACACCAACAGGCATATTGATTTTTGAAGGAGCCAACAAAATAGGCTTATTCTTTTGGTAATCTATTTTTGTGTTATATTTCTTTCTGTTAAAATGCTGAAATCTTTCTCCTTTACATAATGGCGTCTTGACTATATTTTGTAGTGTAGATTGAATCTACAAGGTTAAATCTGAAGGTAAATTGGCCTCTCAAATGTGAAATATTTTTTGAAAAATAGTCACATTTCCAGGTAATCATACTTTTATTATGATTCCTGAAATGTTCCAGGATTGCAGATCACTCATACATTTTGGAGGATTCTCCTAGATTACAAAATGCTATTTTTCAATTAATTTTCTTTTTGCTTCTTGTGTTTAGGCCTAAAATCACAAAAATGGACTTTAAAAAGAGCAAACTAACACTTGTGGTTGTAGAAGATGATGAACAGGTAACTTTCTTCCCTTACTTGGGCCTGATGCAACAAAGTGTGGTGTGTGCTCAGGCTGGTAAGAGCACAAGGGAGGCTCAGCACACTGTTGGCCCACGCTGTATTTCTCCTGCCAAGGACGTTAACTAATATCATGCATGCCAACTTCCAAAGCTTTTGTTTCTGCATTTAGGGCAGAGAGCAAGAGCACACATTTGTTTTCCGGTTAGACAGTGCCAAAACGTGCAAACATTTGTGGAAGTGTGCAGTGGAGCACCATGCTTTCTTCAGATTGCGAGCCCCAGCAAATAGTAAATCTAGTAGATCCGACTTCATAAGGCTGGGATCACGCTTCAGATTCAGGTATTTAGTGAAGTAACAGCAATTAGTTTGTGTTCATGTAAAGGAACAGGTACAGCATCCAGCAAAAGGCAGTAGTTAACTTTGCTTATATCTGTGTTTTAAGTGGGCGGACAGAGTATCAAGCAACACATGGGACAAGATTACGCAGAACTAGTACATTTGAAAGAAGGCCCAGCAAGCGATATCCTTCTCGAAGGCATTCAACTTTTAAGGGTAAGTGTTTGTACAGGTGTTGATTGAACCAGTCATGCAGGTGTCCTGTTAACTGATATAAATGTCATATTGCAACCATAAAATCTGTACCACAGTATAAAAAGAAAAACATGTCAGACCATCTAAAAAATCAGAATGTACATGTTTTGGGTTTTTTTCCTCCGAAGTCAGAGTCCGTTGTCATATCTACCGTTTTTAATCTCTGTCTACACTTAATTCTTCCCTCCCCCATCTATGGGGAGGGAGGTACCTATGGTTTCTTCCGTTACTCAGCTGAGGAGGGAAGAAAAGTTGCATCAAACTCAATGAGGGAAAGCATGTAACATTTTCTTTGGAAAAGTGCATTTGTCATGTAGAGTGAAGCAGTGTCCAAAAGCCTCGCTGACTTGCCTATCTAGCCAGACAGTTTTAGGGTTATTGAGCTGTCTCACTATGCAGTTGCTGCTGTTTTGCTGACTGAATGGCATGTTATTCACCTATCCAGACTCTGACCTTAACCAGCTTTCTCTGGGAGTTGAAATGTGCTGAATTTGAATGGAGTGACAAGGAATTTATTTCCCCTGTGGTTTTGTCATTTGTCCTTCAAAACTTAAGCTGAGATTTTTATTCCTTGTAGAAAAACCTAGGAAGGAGCACTGCAAGGCAACCCCCTCTAAATTCTGTATTACTTGAGGCTGAAGGTGTAGTTGCTCTATGGAGCAGGGTGAGCTGACATTCACTTAGGATGTCTTTGCACTCCTTTGCGTTCCTAGAATATGAACCTCAGTTCATGAAAAGTCCTTGTGGTATTATGGGGGCACTTTTATTTCTCATGTACAATGCGGGGGAAAAGGGTAGCAAGCATGTATGCTTTCTAGAGGCTGTAACCCCCAGCCTCCACACCCCCCCCCCCCCAGTACATGTCAGTTTTTTACAGAAGTGCAAATTTATTAAGTTTGTGAGATACTGTTATGGGATACATGACAGTCAATTATGTGATGTGGATGATTTCATAAGTCGAATAATAGATTATTTTAGTTTTATTTTTGCAATAACAGGATCTGTCAGACCTGCAGGTTATACCCTGTGTCTCAGGGCTTCCGTACGTATGTCTGTGAGATGGGGGGAGACGAGAGAAAGTGTGGCTTATGCTCAGTTTAGTTCTCCATGCATAGCTGCCAAGCAGAACTTGTCGTACCCAGGTGATCTCCCTCTAGAGAGCTCAACAGCATGTTTGTTCAGTTAATGGAAAAACTCCCTTTAGATTGTTGTCTTTTACACATCTCTTGGCCATTAAGACCTGTATCTAGTTGCAGCCCATAAGGGTTAGATTCTGTCCTAGCTCAGTCTCTTTGAGACGTGTTACAGTATCTCATTAAGTTTGTCATCCACTTTCTGCATTCAGCGGAGACTTGGATTTTCAGCTGTATCACTCAGCAGTTTTTCAATGCTAGTGAAAAATACACTGTCAGAAAAAAGAAATGATGCGTCCCAGTTATTCAGCTGCCTTCTTCACTGTTCTTTCCAGCCTGTCCAAAGCACAAGCCAAGACCTTGTTGCTCAAGATTGCTCAGTGCCTTCCCGTATTCCCAACTGATGGGCTTTTTTGGCTACCATCATCCACTGTAATAAGACACAGGCCATTACCAACTTCAGGAATACTCTGGNTTCTGATTTCCAAGGGACTCAATGGTGTTAACATGGTAGATACAGCAAGGTGAGAAAAGTAGTGCTCTGGTTGGGCAGAACTCACTCTGCCAAAAGTCCTTCTGTTGTGGCATTTGGGAAGAATACTCTTGTCTGCTGTCATCTTTGATGGGCTTTGAGTCTTGCAGAAACAGAGGGAGGTTCCTGTCTGCCTCGTACTTCATGGACTCACAGAGGAATGCTAGAAAGCACAGGGCTGCACTTGCGATTCTGATGCATTCGTGCAAATGTGTCTGTGTGAGGATTTGCTTAAGCTGTAGTGTAACATCCCAATCACAATAGCTGAAAAATGACTGATATTTTTTGTTTATTTCTTTTTAAGCAAACAATCCTGTGAAAGCAGCGCAACTGTGGTAAGTGACTGCCCAAGTTCTCTCTACCTCTCAATTGCTGTTGTCAGGCAAACAGGATTCTGAAGGCCATTTCTGCATTAGGATTTGTCGAAACAAAGTCTCTGTTGTGGGATGAATTGCTTTGGGATCTCCTATTATGCAGCACCAGATTCTTCTTGGGGACTGCCTATGATACTTTAAGTGCTTTCAGTTTTTAATTTTTTTTCCTTTTTGTGTTTGGGATCAGACTAAAGTAAAGCACATTTCCTTTCTGCAGGTTGCTATCATGCTAACTCCTCTAGCATTATTTGTTCCTGTTTCATAAATGTAAAATGAAGAAAAAAATTCGCACCCCTCTTTCTTGCACCCTAATTGCTGTGGTATAGATATTGAATAAAATATTGATGTCCTTAAGAATATGAATTTTACTTCACTGCAATACTTTCCTGAAGAGTAGAACCCTGAACTATAGGAAATTGTGACATAGATGTACTAATTACATAAAAGCTAATTGTTTTTTCTCCCTTAGTGCTAAAAATACTCCTGAAGTCCATAACTACCAGGTAAGAGCATAACAATTTTTGAGGAGAATATTGACATTTTCTTATTTAGTGGTAAATATTTTTGCTCTCTATAATTAGTACAGCTGGTTTCCTCCCCTTTCCTTACTCTGGGGTGAGATTCTCTGAGGTGGTTCAGAAATAAACAGCATCACATTGGGAGTTAAAGGGAAAGTAGAGGGACTCTTCTCTTTTTTCATTTGTGTTCCTGGATGCTCTGAAAGCTGAATACACTCCATTTGCCACTGTCATTCCCTTCCCTTCTCTTTCTGTGAAATCTCAGGTTAAAACCTTTGGGACTCTGAATATGATGGACCCCAGGAGACTGCTCTGTGAGCAAAACTTTTGTCTAGAGCAGCCTCTCACATTGGATGATCCATGACAACAAGTTTAAAGTTGCAATTATCTTCCCCATCACAATGCTTAAGGAGTTTATGGCTGGTCAAATGTTTGTTTGTTGTTGGTTGGTTGGTTTGTTGGTTTGTTTGTTTGTTTTTGTTTTTTTAAACAAGCTGCTTTATACACCTCAAGGAAAAACCTTACCCGTTTTTCATCTGTGATACTAGCAGTCAGTGCTACTGAGAAAGCAAGCTGTGCTTTCATCCAAACTGAGTGTGTGCATGAGAACTTAGCCTTAACACTTGTTTTTATTAAAAGCCTCACGAGTGATTTTGTTTCATTGTTTCTCCTCAAGATCTCATGGATATGAGAGAGAAATGCTGTCACCAAAGATAGGTGACCTCCTGAAGACTGCTATTATAATAGTAACCTTTCTCACTCTCCACCTTTGATTAAAGCTGACATTCTTTTGATGTGCTTTCTATGAGAAGCACTAGATATGCCAGGTTGTCTCTCAAACAGAAAAGCAATTTTCTTTGCATTTTCCCATGAGTGTGTCCTAACAAGCAAGCTTGTCACCAAGAGGTCTCATGTATATATTAAATGGCATGGGAGAAGGTCTGAAACAGCGGGGTTTCTAGGGCTCACAGGGAACATGTTCCTCATGGCCCCAAGAAAATAAAAAATTAAAGTTAATAGGGAGTTTTTGCACTATTTCATTAACTGGGTTCAATGTTTTCACTTGCAGCCACAGTATCATCCTAATATACATCCTGCTCAGCCACACTGGCATCCACATACACCTATGAATGTAAGGTAAGCAATCTTCACTTTGTGAAAAAGATGATTACTTCTTTCTTTATCTTAATCTGTTAGCATGAAGCTTTGGTGGACATATTGGGCAATATTCTGCACATGAAAAGCAAACAGAAATTAGAACTATGTGATGTAGAGGCAGTATTAAATAACTTCAATTTAGATTTTGCTTTGGAATGTCCTAATCTCCCTGATGAAAATTTTTTTTCAGATTGATTTTTAATGCAGAATTTGAAATACAACTTAAGTGTATTTCTGTAGGGGGTATGTTGGATGGGAAGATGCTCAGTAGCTTCAATAAAACTAACTGCAATTTGATCAGTGTTTAATCTCCTAAGACAAAGAAGAAACTCAGGGTAAAGTTAAGTTATGAGTGAACAGATTCTTGCATTGCAGCACTTTTTTAATCTTTTGCAGAAACGTGTATGGAAAAATAACATGTACGTGGAACAATGTATCAGGCACTTTACAGATAATTAGTGAAATCATAACACTGAGGTTTTGAGAACTGTTTCACAAAAATATTCCTGTATGCACTATTGTGCTATCTTCTCACATACTTTTTTTTATTTTGTAACTAGTAATGAGAAAAATTGAGTGAAAAGATATTTTGGAAGAAATTCAGTCCAAGTTAGAACCAGCTTGGTGAGACAGTAGAGGCACGCACCTGCTGGTGGATATGTGCATGTATAAGTGATAAAAATCAGCTGCTATTTTATCCTGATAAAAACTAACATTTTTAGGTTACTCAGTTTTTTAGACAAATAATTACTATCTTGACTGAAAAATACCAATACCCTAATCTTCAGTCCTATTTGTCTTACTTATTTATCTCTATATTCTTACACCAACATAAGTACACTTCATTCTTAGCGTAGGCAGGCTCTGGACATGAGGCTGAGCTTAAAATGGATGAAAAGACAATTTGGTCCGAGTTTGAGTCTGAGAATGCAGGAAAAAGGCAAATATGTTATTAGAAATACCAGACAGAGAAGCAGGCATACTCATTGTCATCTCAAAATTCCTAGCATACAGCAGTAAAGCAGATACTAAATTTATGCTAGAAACAAAAGACTGTTTAAATTGAGTAATTAACTTTGCCTGTACTTCATGTTCAAGATTCTTCCTGTTTGTAGGGTTTACTTGTCCATTTTTTTGTGTGTGATTTAAAATGTACAATTTCACATTCCAAAAGAGTGATTGCCAAGAGAGATTAATGATTTTATAAATCGTTTGAAGTTTTGCTGAAATTGTTCAAAAGATTTCTTCACTTATGGTACTAGTCTGTAACATTTTAAAGCCAAATAGTTCACGCTGGAGCAGAGTGATATTGAAATAAGCACAATAATGTATTGTAATGTGTGTAGACAACCTCCCCCTTCAGCTCCTCTGCTGCCTGGGCAAAGATTAAGGTCAGTGAAATATGAACAATGGCTTTTTTTATAGCTAGGCTTGTAAGTCTAAAAACCATACTTAAAAGCTCAGTCGTGCAAGCTTGGTAGAAAAGGTGCTCAGAATTTTTGTCCCAGTCAGGTAGAAGCGTTTAAGTTAAGTTAAAGTGGAAGCTTCAAGTTATTCTAACTTGGAGTCAAAGTGGAAGAGTTGGACGTTTAACATCTTGGGTAGCTTGATTTGAGAAAGCTTAATCCATTCGACTATGAACTTGAGCTCAAACCACAGACGCATGAAATTCTTTCTGCTGGGCGTGCAAGTCTAGAATGGGCCAACGACTGAAATGAAACTACCTGTGCAATATATGTTATATATGGTTTTTTGTTGAATAATTTGTGACATAATATGTGGAATTGTGTCTCAGTCTTCTTAGTAAAATCATAGCAGTGAAATTATTTGTTGGCAGTTAACTTAATGTTCAGTATTCTGAGAAAATTAATTCCAATTAACAGTTGTCTTTATATAACTTTAGCATATCTCCAAAAAAAGGTAAAATCTAAACCTGCCTGTATTTCTGCTAGCATAAAAAATGTTACCAAAATAGAAGGTGCAACTTCAGTTTGGTAATAAGGGAATCTTAAATGTTGTGGTTTCCTACATACTGTTCAAATTGTTTATTTATTTATTTACACACACACACACACCCACCCCCTAATGATTCAGGAGACACTGTAGGAGTAGTTGAGGTTAATACCTCTAAGCAGCAATAAGTAATGAACAAATAAGGAAAAAATATTTTTCCTCTTAGTACTTTTGCAAGTTTCACTGCACAATCACAGAGAAATACCTGTCCTAGCTGTAGACTCTAGGTGTTCATCTTAGCAAAATGCAACTATGTAACTTATGGGCTGCTTCAGTGTAATTAACTGCACCAGCCCTGAACAACAGGAATGTTTACAGAAGAACAATTTTCATTCTTAATAGGATTGCCTTTCTTAATTTTTTAGGCCTTAGGGAGATATTTTTATGAGCTCAACTTTTTGCAGGATATGGTTTGTTTTAGTTGTTTGTTGTACGTGTTTAGTTTCCCATAGCCGCCTCCTCCCTCCCCACCGTCCTTCTGGGATTCAGGAGCATTGATGCGCGACACTGGTCTATAACACCTGAAAACAGAGAGGGTTTTTCATGACTGAGCTCTGATTCAAAGCCTTTTGAAATCAGCTAAAAGATTCCCAACTGCTTCAGTGGCT
>WAAD01007127.1:101138-213270 GCA_013389945.1 Fregata magnificens
CAGAGGGAAGGTTGGTGGAGATAGGAAGTTCCACCAGCCTGATATCTTATACCCAGTGTTACTACTTTGTTTTGTGTTTCTGGAATAATGGCTTTCTCTTGACTGTCTGGGACTACTCCTTTTGGTTTGATGGTGTCTTACCTTCCATGATCTGTTGCATATATCTTTTCAGAAGCAATCCAGTTCATTTTCTCTCTGGCAGAAGAAGCATTCATCATTAGTCATCATACCTTCTGAGAACTGAGGAATCTTCCAATTTAAAAATAAGACAAATGTTGAGCTAAGGCTATTGGAGAACTGTTGGAAATGGCCCTAGGCTCTGTTTTCAAATTGCCACCACAATTACATTTCCACTTTTGATTGGGTTTTGTACTTTTTATCTTCTAATTTTGTAGTGTGCTTGTTTTTTCCTTTTCCTTTTCCTTTTCTTTTTCATTTTCCTAGTTGTAGTATGACCTTTAGGTTTAAACTATCAAACAGTAAAACCTGCAGCTGATCTCATCAAGGATGAAGATGTATTGAGTTAAGCAAGAACAGATGTTTCAAATAGGAACAGTTTGGAAAACCTGTAGTTCCTGGTTTAGCAATGTCATATGTTGAAAGATGATAAAAAATGGTATTTTTTTAAAATGAGGTAATGAAAAACGTCTTTTACTTCCTGCATCCTGAAGAAAATGACAGAAGTAGACACACCTAACTAGTGGTAGGAAGTACTGATCTAATACAATTTAAGCTCCAGATTAGAAGCTAAATATTTATAATTTTTTCCCCCCACTGAACCCATAACAATCTGCTGGAATTATAATTGCAATGGTTTACCTGCTGTTACCAATTTCTGCAATTTTGAGAACCTTGGAGAAGTAGAAATGCAATACATTAATACATCTCCAGTGCTCTCTAAATTGTGTAATGACATAGCAATGAACTCAGTAGCTAAACAGATGACAGAGTAGCTGTGTTCCTTTTCATCTCCAGGAGCCAAGCCCCTGAATTTTGAGGCATTGTTGGCAGGCAGCAGGGCCAGCATCTTGGTGTCCCCAGGCCAAGTCTTTCTCATCAGTAGGAGTGTAGGAGTCAGACAGGAAGGAAGAAAGAGCTGAGGAAAAAAAAAAAAATGGGCCAGGGGAACAAAAAGCTCAAGTACAGGGTCTAGGAGAAGCAGAGTTTTACAGTGGGACATGCAGTGGGAGGAACTGGAAAAGGAAAAGCAATGAAGTCTGCTAGAGACTGTGGGAATGGAGAAGAGGAATGAAAGAGGCAAGGGAGCGTTGAGACTTCAGCATCTGTCTTCAGCACCTGGAGCTCACTGAATGAATAAGCAAGGCTGATTTGAGGCAAGGCTTCAAGGAACTTGAACGTAAAACTGGATACTGCTTCTGTATCAAAACTTTGAGCCCAGGAGGGCTCCATTTGTTATCATTCATTTTCAGTTTCTACTGTTGTATTTAATGTGTCTCTCTCACTCTCAATTTCCGACTTTAAAAGTCTGAAAATTGCTTTTAAGATAAAATGAACAGTTTCTTGCTGTAAGTCAGATGAGTTGCCCAAGTGTTGCAGTGAGAACAGAGGTAGGACAGGTTACAAGTTTGTAAATAAGAAAGCCCTTGCTGTGCTGAGTGATTGATTTTGTGTTACTTTTAGCTGTTAATACTGTCTTCTGAGCAACTAAGTGAAAAATTCTGTCCTGCCTTGATAAGAGTTTTTACTTGCTGCACGCTGTACCTGTTCAGTGGCTTTACTGGTAACGTGTTAAAAGGGTAAAAATCTATAACCTAAACTGAAGTCATTTGTGTGGCAATGGTATCAGGTACGTTCATGCTGGACTTTAAAGTTAGGGCAAATTACTGAAAATTCAGAAGACCACATATTTCTTTGTAGGGCATTAGCAACATTCAGAACCTGAATAATTTAGAAGCGTGAAACTTCTACAGTTTGATTAATTTCTTCAAAAATATGTTTTTTTCAAGGAATTTCAGCTTTTTAGTGGCAGAGACGGAAAGGAGATTTTGTCAGATGGGAGCATATTGGTAAGGGAAGCCAAATCCAGTGGATTGGTTTTAAGGCTAAAGTGATTTCACCTTCCTAATCTGCTAGATGTGAGGCTGCTGTAGTTCCTGGTTTCTGAGCCCAGCCTGTAGAGATGCTGAGCATGTATTCCAGAGAAGTAAATACACATAGAGCACGCATTCAGCCAGCCATGCAGAGCAAAAGAGGTGGAGAGCAGTGCCTTGTACCAGCTCCCGCAGACACAAACAGCAGCACATAAACATGGGGCAGCACAGAGACCTCAATCCTATATGCATACACCCCCACAGAAAGTAGGACTACAGTTAAGAGGATGTCCTAGACTGCAGTGATCGGGGCTTGACCAGCCAAGCATACTGACCAGCAGCTTGCTTACATGTGGCTGGTCCCTTTTCTCCCCCTCCTCTCCATTTTCCCATGCTTGTTCTTCCCTGATGCACACGGATTCTCCTGTTCCCTTCCCTTGTCTCCTCTCAGTTACCCCTGCTTTTTCCACACATTGCTCCTAGTTTTGCTAAGTCCATACTCAAATTTCCCAAGGCTACTTAGGTAGTTTGGACCTTATGTTGTATTACTGATATGGTTCCCTAGGTAGTGCTGGCCTTGCAAGGTTGTTCTCACCAAAAAGTCCCTGATGCTCCCCTTCAGTGCTCAGTGAAGTTTGGCCATTTCACATGTAGCTCTCCCTTAACCACCTGTGAAATCCAGCAGTCCTTCAGGGCACGCTCTGTAACATTTGTTAGCTGCTGCCGCTTTCATCTGTTATGTCCAACAACTTCTGCCACATCCCATGGTTTCTCATGTTCTCCTCTGTTAGCTAAGCCTCAGGCCTGTGCCTGCTTCTCTGTCTGCATGCTTTGGCAGGTATCATACTGAGGAAGGGAGAGAGAGAGAGAGGGATGTGCTTAGCTCGGAGGACCTGAGTTATTTAGTGGGTTAAGTGGTGGAAAAGGCTGTAGCGTGGTTAGCAACCCGAGATCAGCTGCAGGCTGTCTCAGAGGCCTAAGTTCCTTGCTTGCTTTTGCTCCTATTTTAACCTGAGTTAGCTTGCTTGGATTAGCCACCCCACGTTGTTTTATTTCCCAAGGCCAGGCATACATTGCCTGTGACTGAAAGGGGAAGGCAGCACTGACTTGGGAGAGGATTTCATCTGTCTTAGAAAATTTTGTGTCTGCTTTTCAGAGTTTTTCTCATCTGCAAGGACATCTGGGACAATGAATTTTTTTGACAGGTGATTAAATATCATTAGCTATCGTTATCATTAATTAAAACCATTTGTAAATGAAGAAAAGCAAGTTTAGTTCCCCAGTGGGCATATTTTGCATGACAGTTTTGCAAGGCAGTATTTTTTTTAATGATCTTTATGTAGATAAGGTGAAATCTGTAAGGACAATGGCTTTGTCGAGTTGAGATTTGTTTCTTAGTATTTTATTAGAACATGCTTTGCCTCAGGCTCAGTTCTTCTTGTGGAGAATTCCAGATTAGTCCTGCTTCAAAACTTAGTTCAGCATCTTCTAATGCAGGAAGCTGCTGCATGTACTTTCAACTCCTACAGGGGAAATTCTCCCCACTCCCATCACCATTACTGAACACCCACTTCCCCATCACCATTTTCTCCTTCCTTCCAACGTTGCTTTGTCTGGCTGGGAGAAGGCTGCTGGCTGCCCGCTCTGCTCTCTGAGGTGTCCCTAGGAACGGATGGGGACTGCTGATCATCCCTGGCAGTGGGGAGAGAAATCTGCAACACATCTTCCCAGGCCTTCCCTAAAAGAAGCAAATGGGCCAGCTCTCCTGTCATCTGGTGGTGTCAGGACAGAGCATGGAAGTGTAACAGTGCTGTCAGCTTTAGTTATACTTCTCACAGTTTAGGAAGCCAGTTCTGGCCAGCAAAGAGGTCTTGGTTACATGATACAGGAAAACAAAACAACATAGGTTTGTTTTTAGTGATCTCAATCCTCCTTTACTTAGGAACACTCATTGCTTTTATATGTCCCAGTCCTTGGCTGCAAAAATGAAACTTCATCCTCTCTCTTATAAGCAGTCCTCCTGCCATGGGCTGTGTTCCCTTCTTGTATAACGCTGGGTCCTCTCAAAGTCTTTTTCTTCAATCCAATGGTTCTGGCCATTAACTGATACTCAGGCAGAACACCACCTTCGTCCTGTCCCCCCGTTTCCTCTTCTGTGCCACTTTACATGCTTTAGCAACACAAGGGGTGTGTGAGAGTCTAAACATAATGGAAGCAAACTTGGCTAAAAATTCAGTTGGGTTTGTTTGGGGTTTTTTTTACTTCTTTTGAAGCATGGACAGGGAATAAACCCAAAGTTTGGGTTTGGTCCCCCCCCCCAAAGGGAGAAGCTAAGCCCAAAAAATGAATGCGTGGCTTAACAGAGCTGTTAAGTCTCATTCCCTCAGCTGCCACAGTCAAGCTTCATGTGCATTGGCTGCTTTTCTTAGACTTCTGAGAGTCTCTCCTCCATGCATATACATTAATACACATACATGTTAACATACACTTTAACAGTTCCACTGACTGCCATTTGGGAGCACATCTAAAGCCCATTTCAATGTCGTAGAAGGTATTGTTACAACATGGTGATGGGTGTAATGTCTCCTAATAGGGAGTGATGTGGTTGGGGCAGCCTCCCAACACATTAAGCACAAAGCCTGCAGCGTGGATTTGAGCTGCCGAAAGCTGCACAAATCACCGTCAGGCTTGCTCTGAGCTGCGGATGGGGGAGGATTGAGAGGGGTTGTGGAGATGTTTGTGTAAAGTTTGAGAATTGTTAAATATTAGAAAATTGCTGTGATTTGATGCAGAAGCAGTGTTCAAAGCAAAGAATAGAGGTGAGTGTGGTAATCGTTGAAGGTTATCACAACCAGACCTAGAAGCCTGGGATTTTTTTAAACCACTGTTCAGCTATAGCAGGGAGGGTCTAAACTCAATGCAGAGTCATCCAAGAGGCATGATAGTTTGAGTCTGCTTTCTGCTATTGCCCCACCACCCTCCCCAAGGAGGGGAGAGAAGAGACCCCCACTGTTTGCTCTCCAAGTGTAATCTCAGGTAGGTGGGAGATGCCTACAAGAAGAGTGTGGAAGAAGGGGACATGGACAGGGTGCAGGAGGAAGCCTGCTCTGGGACACAGGTGAAAGATGTTTATGCAGGTCTGCACGGTTATGTTCTATAGGAAAAGGAGGATGGCAGCTGGGAGGATGGCACAGAAAGGTGATTACTTCTTAAAAAAATCTCTTGTTACTCACAGGTTACACCAAAATGGGAAGTCCTCTCACAGCAGGCCTGTCATGGATGACAGAAAAGTCCTGAATGGGTTATGATCTTAGCACATGAGAAAGTTTAGGATGCAGCTCAGGAGGAATGATAGTATGTTTGTACTGTTAGGTAGGAGTAACCTGCTTCACAGCTGAAGTTGTGTGGGGTGGAAACCTGGCCAGTTTAGGAAAGGATCTGGTGTTCTTGAGGATCAGAAGTTGAACATGAGTCAATAACCCCAGGCTATTTAGGAAAAAGCAAATGTCATGTTCCAGTGTATAAACAGGAGTAGATCCTGTAGGACATCAGAAGCAACCCTTCCTCTCTGCAACGCATTTGCAAGGCCTCATCTGGAATGGGGTGCCCAGTTCTGAGCACTACACGTCAGAGGCAGAGCAGGGGGCAGCTGGATGGACAGGGATGGCAAGACATATCAGAGCTGTAGGAAATGTGTGACCTGTGAGGGGCAACTGAAGAATTCAGAGGTCTTCAGACCCTGAAGGGAGATGTGAAGAGCCATTTTCAAAAACACAGGTTTCTGTAGCAAGAAATAACATGTTCACTGTGTCTGTGATGGATGGGAGAGGAAATAGCAGGCTTAAATTGCAGTAAAGGAGACAGGATAAACAAAGAAAGTAAGTGTAGGCATGGTGAGACACTGAGATCTATTGCACAAAGAGGTCATGGAGTCTGCTACGGAAGGTGTTGAAGATTCAGTTCAGCCGATCATTTGGGGTAACGTAGGCCTGCTTAGTTCGGTATTGATGGTGGAGGTGGATAATTCAGTCTTTCAAATACAATTCTGTTCCCCATTTTTCTGTGATGTCCTAACACTGTTTTATGTCTGAGTTGTACACTAGAGGCATGGTTTGGTAAGGCAGCAGGTGGCTGGAGCACATGAAATGTAAGAATGTCAAGTGAAACTAGCTTTTAAAGCAAAGGATGAGGAGTATAAAATTGGGATAGAGGACTAGTAAATAGAATTTTTAAAATGGAAAAAGTAATCAGAAGATACATGTTATTTGCCCTGTTCCTCAATATGCTGCCTTTTTGGTCAGGAGAAAGTAATTATGTGAGTTTGAGGCTAAAGGCAATACCAAGTATCTTGTGAACTTTGAGTGGCTTTTTTGAAGGCTCAGCCTCCAGTAACTGAATCCTCAGGAGTGCTTTGCCTGAGGGAGGGACAGAGAAGGAAGAAATGTTTTCTTCCTTTACAGAATAGCCTGTAGGGCCCTGCCCCATTTTCCTTGAAGAACAGGAGTTGGTTGTATAGGAAGCAGCTGGAGCTTGTTGAGAAAACTACACAGGCAAATAACAGGAAAAAGAGCAAAACTGCAGGACAGCCAATTGACCATTAAAAGGTAAAACAAAGGTATAACGTTGGCATACGAGGAGGGCCAAAAGACAAATACAAGAGAAAGGATGAGAACTGATACCTGTCCATGTATTCACGTAGTCTGAGAGCATTACTTGATGTCTGGGGAGCAAGTATGAAAACGTGGAGGGCTTAGGATATGGTCAGAAGGTTGGTTCATTGAAAGTATTTGCACCAATGGGTTGGGAAGGATGCATGAGCATATTATCTATTCAGGTAAGCCAGATAGAAGCAAGCAGCAGAAAGAAAACTTAATGAAAAAAAGATGCATTGAGGGGAAAAGTCTCAAGTCTCTAGATTTAAGGCAGCGGAAAAACAGAAAAATAAGTGAAAAACAGATGTGATATATGATACTAATGATGCCACCACAGTAGAAACTGTACTAAGATGTCTAGTGTGCCCCTAAATTATGTAGTAGAGAGTACACAGAAAAGGGATTTGGACTACTCATGATATTTTTGTTTGGGTACTGTCAGCTCTTCTAGTAGACTGGCTCTGGGGCTGCTGCAAGCCCTGGTGTTTATGATTGTTCAGTAACTCATCAGTCTAGTAGTGAGGGTATGGGTGTGAAAGTCTTCCTCAGCCCAATCCCATATCCATCAGAAGTGCAAGAGTTGACTGACCACTGAGATGAGTTTGCCTTAATATCTGTTAGTTGCCGTCAGCCCTGGAAGAGTGCAGATGACCGCAGCCTTTTAAACGGGCCAGCAGTTTCAACGTGGGATTTCACATCAGAGTGCATTGCCTGAGTATTGACATCCTGACTGGAGCTTTGTGACTTACTGTCCTCAAGGACCTCAGTGCACACCTGAACATCAGCTGTGCTAGGCTAGCTCTCTACTTCTTTGAAGTAATGGTCTCTTTACATGATGTGATCACCCCTCTCTGGACAGTCAAGAAATATGTCTAGAGAGTTTGGTGCATGTTTGACCTCATGCCAGAGTGGTTTTGGCTCATTCAGTTGCTCAGCTCATTCCCATTTTAGCATGGAAGCTACCTCATGCCCATAGCAATTAGAGGAGTCAAAGTAAGGATTTGGTGTGATCTCATACATTTTGAAAAGACCAGTCGAAAATCTGCCAAACCAGCCTGCCAGCGGGTGAAATGAAGGCAAGTCCCAAGCACATGGGGTTTTGTGTCTTGAGAAAAAATTGGATCATAGACTGAAAAAAAAGATGTGCTGAGGCTGCAGTCCAAAACTGATCTTATTTCCAATAAGGGTTTTAACTGTGTGAAAAACCCATCTATTCTCTTAGTCAAAAATGTCACTTCAGTCCAAGGTGCTTGAAGGGAGAGTGCAGGAGAGCTATTACAATTAGTGTGCAATCTCATTAGCCTGTACCATTTTCCCCCAGTAGGCACTTGCTTGATGTGATTATAACAGTGAAGATATAGAGCAGTTTCAAAAGACCGACCAGTCCTGGATTATCTGAGCTCACCAAAGGTGTCCCCTGTGGATCAGACCCCTATTTGCATTGTTTCCTTAAGGCAAATAAGGCATCAGAAGTGCCTTTATTGGCAGTCGTTGTTACATGCCGGGAACCTGCCAAGATTAATATAGAAAACATTCCTCTCCCCACCTCCTGCTTTCAAAAGTAACCAGCATAAAAGTGTTATTCAATTACTACCCAGTCAGAAACCTCATGTCAGAAGTTGTTACTAAGACGACAGCGGCTATTAATGATGTACGGAGTTGCATCCTTCAGCATATCTTTGGAAATGATACAGATGTGTTTATTTGCAGATGACTGGTTATCTTTAACCTTTGTTAACTTGTTGTTAAGTTGTACAGGTTGTAACCTGTAAACTGGTTACCTTGTAACCTCTCTGTTATTGATTTGAATCAGTAAGTAATCGGCAGAGAACATATGTAGCAAGTAGCTAGGTATAATTTATTCATTGTTCCTTTAATTATTCTTTATTCCACATTGTCAGGTTTTCAGCTGCTGTTAGTAACAAAAGCAAACTGAAAACCCATGCAGCTGAAGATACAATTTCTTTAGTGTTTTTCAAATGGGCAGGGGATTCATCTTTTCTTGGAATGAATTGATTTACTGCAACTACTGTCTAATAGAATACTATAGTATAAGTTAAAATCTTATAAAAATTTTAAGCGCTCCTCTGAGGAAAGTGCATTCAAGTCATTTGCAGTATCTATGTAGAGTTATCTCAGTCTTTTTTGGTTGCTGGCATGGAGAGAAAATACCATTTCTAGAAATTCATCATCATGTCAAAAAATAAACTGAAACAGCATCAGTTAAAAATATTGAAGAAAATCAACAGTGTCATTTGACACCTCTGAGTTAGAGATGATGAATTAAAATTTCAGCGTGTCTCCATTTCTCCATATATTGTAGACTGACAACAGTTATTCTCCTAACTAAACATGTGCAGAAAAGCCCCCCAGTTAGTTTACCAGCACAGGTATGATTCCTTTTTGACCAAGTGCTATTTTGTGTGTTGTTATCTGTAAAACCTTTTCTTTCCAATGGGATCTTTCTCCATTTATTCCCAAGTCACAAATTTTCCATACAGCTATTTTGCACCGTAAATTTGGAGGCCCGAACTTTCTCAGGAATGCAGTGTTATTCTGGGACTGGTCCTTGGTCTGCTCTTCTGACAATTTCACTTTAAAGGAATTATTGTTTTCTGCCTGACCACTTTCCTATCCCAGGTGAAGTTGCAAATTCCTGCAGGAAAAATTTTGATGTTTTTGAGAATCATATTCCGTAAGTCAGTCAGAATTTGACTCGGTGTAAGAGTCTAGCAGAGATTGTGTAATGTGTAAAACCAAAAATAATTCTGATATTAAAGTCATGCCAAACAAGCAGAGGCACCCTTTTTCCTCACCTTATGAGTCTCCCGTTAACAGAAAACTGTAAAGATTTGGGATATGCCTTGTTAAAAATTTTAGTTACAAAAAAGCTATGCATTTTTTTCCCAAGAAAGTTTGCACTCTCTTTCTCCAAAAGTACAATTTGTCCTACTGTTTACCGCTCTAATTTGAACTGAATTTATTTTGTAGTTATCCCTTGAACAACAGTGATCTGCATCAGTTCAACATTGAGGAGAACGGTGGAGCACCATATACCACAAAAATGCCTGCAAGGCACCACCACCACCACCGTCATCACCACCACCACGCGAATTATGGTGCCCTTGCTCCGGACAGCAAAGACATTGTTTCTGGAGTTCCAAACCCAAACAGTAAGTCCACTGCAGTGAATGCCATTTCAGTAAGCATGCTGCTTTCAGACTTGTCTCTGGCAAGGAGGCAAAGGAAAGGAAAGGAAAACAACACACGTTTCAGTTTTTCTCCTTGAAGAATATGTTTCCTGTTATTATTTGCTAGCTTTCTAGTATGTGCAAATGAGACAAGATTTGCGATTTCCTGGCTTTGCTACGGGGTTGCGGGATTTGGTGTTAGACTGGTGTTCCATAGCTGAACAAATACCCAATTAGTCACAGATACTGAGTCTCTAGCCACTTGGCACAGGCTATTTTGTCATTGTTACTATTTATTTGTATGGTTTCACAAACCTATCCTTGCCTGCCATTGTCTTTTACTGATCTGCCTAGCTGGCCTTCAGCCCTCATTGTTTGGACCTGACTCTTTCTTTCATGTCTGGGCACAAACAGCAGAAATTTTGGAGCACTGAACAAACAGCATCTTGCTCTTAGTTTGGGTAATGGGAACAATTCCTGCTCAGCCCTACCTACCACGACTGGAGTATGCTTGCTTGCTTAGTGGAGTAATTCTTGGCTTGTAGGAAGCAAAGAGGAGAGAAGCCTATCTCTTCCTGATGCAACCTTGGGGAGTTTGCTTGTAAGTCTCTGCTGCTGAGCATGTACAGGCTTTTTTAAGGACTCATAGTTTGGCCAAGTGTTTGTAGGTTTACACAGGAACTGGAAGAGAAAAACCCCTGCCATTGAGCAATCCTACTTCTTGCTCTCCAAATTTATAATTTCTGCACTCTGCAGTGTGTGAGATGCTGAAGCTCTGTAAGAATTTCAGAAGATCGGCAAAACAAAGTGTGATCTATTATTTTCCTTGCCTCAAAGGGACGGTAAGTTCTTCCTTTGCCCATTTTTTGCCTTTATCATTGTATATCACCCTGAGATAGGCATCCATTATGGAAACTTTCAGCCTGGCCAGTTAATCTGACAACTTTCAAATTCCTGAAAACAGGATCTTGTAATGGCCAGCGCTGGGTGACCTTGACTGTAGGCTGTCCCAAATCAGCAGTAATGCACAGGCATCTGCGTGCACAGGCACTTTAATCAGACTTTGTTTCAGAAACTCAGAAATATTTTCTTTAATTTTCTTTTCCAAGGAGAGGGAGATAACAGTTTTTAGGAGGGAAGCTCAAGAAATAAAATGCAAGGCATTATAGTCATTTAAGGACGGAATCCTAAGCAGCAATACAGATTGCTTGCTGGGGCTTTCAACAAAGCTCCTCCCTTAGGAGCAACCTCTAGGAAAGGTGCTGTGCTCCTCTGTCTTCCATGGAATTTATGCTCCACGCTGGCGTACCTTCGTGCTGGCATGGCGCACCGCCAGCACAGCCTCCCTCCGCCTGGTGCTGCTGCGGGGGCCGGGGCGGGCCCCTGGGCACTCCTGCGCCGCTGACGGGTATCCGCATCTCGGCCGTGGTCTGCAGTGACCGGCGCGGGCCGGGAGAGCAGCGCAGACCGCCCCGTTGGGTAACTGCTGGGCGGCTCGCCCTGGCCGCGCACCTGCTGGGCCTCGGCCGGCCGTTCGCAGGGCCGCCATGAGCAGCAGCTGAGCGCTGGTGGCAGAGGGACGCTGGCGAGGCTGAGCTGGAAAGCTTCGCCCAGGCTGTCAGCCTGGTGCTGCAGGAGGCAGTGACCTTTCTGGGGGGTGTGCCAGCCTGTATTTTTCTTTCCCAAATTAGAGTTGAAGCATGCCAGGAAATTCAGTCAGAGCCAGCTATGCTGCTGCCGAGTGTCCCGGCCCTGAGGGCACTCCAGGCCCTGCTGCCCCCATCCTGCCCACGGCCCCATGTCAGCCCCCCGGGGCTTCAACCCCTGCCCCAGCAACGCCGCAGCAGGGCCAGTCTCCAGCTCCCCGCAAACCTCCATGGGCCCTGCCAAGCCAGGCCCACCCATAGAGCAAAAGGTGATTAAAGAAACAACAGCAAAAAACACAGCAGAGGGTGTTTATTCCAGGTCTGTCTCCTCTGAGGCTGCACCACTTTTCTACTACTCCTCGCTGGTGAAAGAAGCTTAGAAAAAGCTTAGAAAAGCATAAGGGCAAACATCAGGAGCAGTTCTGTTTGTGCCCAGTGAATGTTACCTGGGAGATGAAACATGGGGCCCAGGGGTCTGTGTCCCCCCAGGCATGGGGAGGGCGAGCTCTCTCCCCCAAACCCCGCAACGCTCGGGCGGCGCAGCCTTCCCGGCCTGTCCGGCAGCTGCAGTGCTCTGAAGGGGACTTCAACAGCAGAGACATGCACGTAGCATCTATTCCTGGAGATAGATTTACCTTTCTCTTCATTTTGTCTGCTTACAGCTGGTTCATGCTAGCTATTTGATTAGAGGAAAGGGAGTCAGTGCTGGTTCCTGACATGGCCTAATGCCAGTAGCCCCAAATGCCAATTCCTGGTTTCTCTAGGGGAGCAGAAAGGGACAGGAGCACCTCTGAGGGGAGGCTGTGGTGCAGGCATGTCGGCTGCATCCAGCTGAGCTGTTCAGGTGGATTTGCATCCCATGTGCTGCTCTGTAAGCTGGCTCACCTTAACACAGGCATGCTGCATTAGACCTGGCATGCTCGGGCTGCCGTTTACACTGTTAGAGCAGTGATAGGACTGCTTCCCTTAAAATACCAAGTCAAAGTTACTCACTTGCAGTTGGTGGTGACAGGTCTGGGTGCCTTTTCAAGGCTGGTGCTCAGTGGGTTTGTTTTGTTTTTCATAGATCCTTTAAACGCTGCTCAGGCTACTTCAGCTGAGAAAACCGTCTTGTAGAGACCTTGTGGAAAAGTCTTGTAGTGTATGTGCTGCAACGGTTAGGAGCATGCTGGCTGTCAGTCAGTTATCTAGGACAGCACACATGGCAGAGTGTGTGGGACAAGAAAACTCAGACAGAGAGGAGACACTATCAGGGGTCTGCATCAGGATCCTGGGAACACGGGGGACTGATGTCTGGCTCCAGGCCGCGTGGAAAGGCCACTGCTGGGAAAGTGTTTCTAGGAAGTAAGTGGTCACTAACCTGGGGACGGTCTCGGGGAAAAGCATGCTTGTGACCAAAATATCTCAAGTGGAAATGCCTGGAGAGTCAAAAGGTCTCATGGGGGGAATACACTATCCTAGTGGAAGCTTCCCCGTGAGGCTGACAGAGGTGACGCTGTGCACACCAGCTCTTCTGTTCGGTTACCTTTTCCAAGGGACTATGGGCATTTTGTGACTTATTCCAGTTCCTATAGACTGGACTCACCTCTGAGCTCTGAGGTGGTTTTAAATTCATCTGAAGTGGAACGTGGAGTGACCCACCCATATGTACCCGCCATCAGGTCGTGAGAAGGAGAAAGCGTCTGCCTTTCCTCCACTTACACCTATTCTGACAAATTGCAAAATTCCAGCGCAATTTGCAGGACATGGGCAGGAGAGAGGGAAACAACAGTATGCCCAGCCAAGGTTCCCTTTAAATACTGGTGCATGTTTCTCAGCAAACACATGCCCTGGGATTTTGTTACAGAAAACAAACCCAGGCCAGACCTGCCTGATTTTTCACATTCCAAGTAATTTGTCTACTTCAATTACTGGAAGAAATGAAATCCGGTGAAACAAATCTGACGTGTGTGTTTATGAAGGCAGTTCAGCAGAAGATGTTGTTTTGCTGCATTCAGCCTGATGATTATTGTATTTGCGATGCTGCCCTTCACCTCAAAGCTAATGTATACAGATTATATCTTTTTATGCAGCAGATCTTCCCCCAGTGTATTCGCAGAATCCCAGTCCCAGGGACCGCTGCATTCAACAGCAGTTAGCCTTACAGCACCAGCACCACAGAGAGAGGGTGAGCTGCTTGCTAAGCCTAATTGGCATAGCAACGTCGTGCGTGAATTGCCAGGTGCACGTGAGCAGATCCACCGGCAGCAGCTGGGGCTATCACCGAAAGCAGATGCCAACAAGTATGCGAAGTACCTCGCAGAATTTTTGTGACGGAAGATGTCGAACGAGAAGAGGGAGCCCAGCTTGCCTCTTGAACTCTGGGCTGAGCTTGCAGGTTATCACTTGAAAAAAGACATCCTTTATTCCTGAACTGCTTGCTACAAAAGTCCTGGTGTAACCCTGAGCAGAGAATGGTGTAATACGGACTGAGTTTCAGGCTGGAAACAGTGCTTTGAAAAACCACAGTGCTGCCAGATCCTTTCTTGAAATGAAAGCCTGGTTTTGCCAAGACTTAATGCTGACTCAGGAAATGTATGCCTTTTGTAGGACTTCAATTTTTTTGCCTTTTTTTTTAATCTATTTTCAAGGTTGAGTTAAAAGGCTAAACTGGCTAGCTTGTTTTCCAGAGCTCTCCCTTTGAACAAAATAACAGCTTAAAAGTCAGTTTTAAATCATAGTAAACTTGAATAATTTAAATAAGACACTTTTTCCCCTCCATGTTCTTTCTCAACAGGAAAATACAATGACTGTGTTTCTTCAAAAAAAAAAAAAAAAAAACAACCAAACCCAAAACTATCATCGTGTCATATCTTACGGCTTTGGTGATTTATTCCCAGGTATCATCGGGCAGTTTCACAGTCTCATATCCATGGAAGCAGCTATGATGTGAGAAATGCCGAACTCTGGCATCACTAACTTGTGATGAGAGACCAACAAAGGGAGGTCAATGCTGATATTGTAACCCCTTCTAGGACATCGTTACCTCAGGATCTGATAATGTTTCACCAATGCCAAAACCAGCTTTTTGCTTATATCCCTCCAAGCTGGTTTTAGCAGTTTGTCTCTAGTCAGCAAAGCCCTTAATGTATATTTAAACAGCTGTAGAATTAGATCTTGAGTGAGCAATATTTAATATTCTTAGGACAGCTTAAGAACCTGATCCAAACAAAACTGCAGTCAGTGCAAGGTTTTTATTGAGTTCAGTGGGCTTTGAATCAGACTCCAGAGATTACCAGCTTGTTCCCAACTGTTATTACCTAGAATCCATGACAAAAAGAAATACAGGAGGACTCATGGATTTGTTAAATCATCACACGGTGAAGCTCATTTTTCTCAGAGGACTTGCAAATGCACATATATATATGCCACACCATCCCCAAGATGTTGGCAAAGACCTTTCAGGGCTGTCTTAAAAAATATTTTTCCTTGTCTTTCTGTGTCAATGATTTGCTCAAAATTTCTGTTGACAAAGCACAGCAAATTCCTGACAACAGTCTTAAGGAGGCTGGCATATAAATAAAGATGTCTGAGAGAAGCCAAAAGCTATACTCTGATCTCTTTACACATCACATGTTCTCAGAGTGGCACCTTGGCTGCATAAATAATCCCTCTGGTGTCAACTGAGTTTTAGAATATATTGGGGGGGCAGGGGGAGGAGTGTAAGGAGAGAAGTATCTAGCCCAAGGCTGGCAAAAGCCCTGCTGAAATGTAGGGATGGGAGAGAAGGAGGAGGGGGAAGAATTGTTTTCTAAATAGAAAAAGGAAAAATGACCCAACAGGCATAATTATGAAAAATTTTAGATGGTCTTAAGGGGAAGATGGTTTGCTGACTGCTGTCTCTTCAAATGCAGCTGAGTGTCTTGCTCTGCGGTTCCTCTGTAGCCTCCCTTCAGACTGTGTTTTTTTCTTTCTTTCTTTTGGGCATCTTTTAGAACTGAGCTCAGGACTTCCCCTTCTTTATGATGAAACTTCTCATCTGAAGAAAATAGAAACGGAGAGTGTGAAGGTAGTTGGACCGTGGCCAGCCCTGCACGTCAGCATGAACAAGGTATAGCATATACGTATATACTTTTACTCACATGTGCCAGAGAGCCCCTTTGTCACTTCATATTCAAAAGCTGCTGCTTTTTCACCTCCAATTCAAGTCAACATTCATCTGCAACTGGCTTGCTTTTTAATCACCTCTCACCATCTCCTTATGGGACTGGGGTTTGGTTTTTAGATTTAGCATTTCCTTCAAGTTTGCCTTTTAAAATTACAGAAGCTGCTGCAACAATGTTATGATGTAGTTTTAGTTTAGTTGTGAAGAGTTAGTCATCTAGGCAGCCCAGAGCTGTAAAAAAATAACAACACTTCAAGTGATAAAAAAACTATCTTGTTTTTCTACATGAGAAGTCTGTGTTATGCCTTAAAACCCCCCTGGCTTCTGATGTTAGTGAGTGTTTTATGAGTGAGTTTTTGCAGGGGTGGCAAAACAGCCGTGTCCCACTGTTTCTGCCAGCGACCAGAGGCCACAAGGTTGGTGGCTCCTTGTATCCATATGAGGCAAAATCCACTGTGCCTGCACTGTGGGGTGCCTTGAGCTGAGTCTGGACAGAGCCACAGAGACCTGGAGCTCTGGTTTGCAACCACATCTGTCCTGAGCTGAACCCAGTGAAGTCAATGAGAGCATTGCCACTGGCTTCAAATGAGGTGGGTCTGGGCCTCCGGTGACTATACAGACCTGTTAAAAGAAATGTGGTATTTTGAGAGTTTTCTGTCAGTTCAAGCGAGAATGAAATTAATCAATTAAATTACTTTAGCTTGGTTTTGCAGACAGCCTTTTGTTATTGATATTATTTCAACAAGTGTTAGGGAAATTAAAATCAAAGGGGAGGTGGCAAAGTGTATCAAAACTACAAGCACAAAGGGGCTGTACATCTATGTAGCATAATCTTTCTTTTTTCTGGATGAGAGAATCCAGGAGATGGAAGTCAAGGCTGAAAATCAGTGAGTCAGGTGTTTCTAATAAAAAATGAAATCTTGGAATATTTTTTCAACATTCTAGTTAATTAAAGTTAATCCATAATGCACTGGATTTTCTGTCATGAATATTTGCTTGAAGAACCGTGTTCAGGGTCTGTCGTGGGGTGATGGTGTAGTTCAACTAAGGACTGCAGTCCTTATACCTTATGAATGTGTTGATGAGGCAATGACCTATGTCATGACTTTTGGAGAATTCTGAATTAACAAATGAAGGTGGAATATTTTAGACTTTTTCCCAAATCTATTTGGTTATCAGCTGCGAGGAGCTGTCATTTTGTCTCACTGGTTGGTCTGAGTGGGGATAAAAACTTAAATCCTAAAGTAGACAAACGGGGGTGAAATGGAAAAGAAATCATCTTTTTCCCACGGACATTTCTCAAGTTCTTCTTCTAGAAATAGTCTTAACTGGTAATAACTACAGTTTTTTATAGGCAAAGCTAATAAAGCATTGACGTAGTTTGCCAAAGGAAAATTCTCCATCTCACAGATTCATCCAGTGAATACCAAGGTCTTGTGAGAGGAGTACTGTAGTTCAGATGTAATTACTGATACTCTCTTCACCCCAGCTGAGAACATTCACTTAGGTGCAATGTCCAAAACACACTTTAAAGGACGATCCTACACTATTGAGCTTATTGACAGCTCAGTTTGGCATGTATAAAGGGCTAAAGTGAAGAAGTGAGAGGACTCTCTCCATGTTGACCACAGTGCCCAAGTGGATAAAACAGTCTGGCCTGTGTTGTGCAAAAGATCCGAACAGATGATCTCCATGGTAGCCTTGTGATCTCAGAAGGAGTAGATTTATGGTCTTTTTTCTTTCTTTAAATGAAAGCTTAAAACACTTTGGTCCTGTATTCCACCGTACTGTGCCAGTAGTCCCAATAGAGTCCCTGCGACTTCTGCCTGGCAAAGCCTGACCTCTGATCCTCTTGCTCTTCTTTCTTCTCTGAAAATCCGTGGAGGGAGAACTCAGCTTTTCTGTAATAAATGGTTTTCTTTGGCTTGTCCTGACAGCTCTAGAATCTTGTCCACAGTAAGATGGATTATTTATTTAAGGACTAATTAGCAGAACCCGGTATCACAGCAAGTCAGTGCTTCACAATAAATGCAGCTGCACAGTAAAGACAGCCTGTGTCTGCTGTGGTGAAACTTCCATCAGTCAAGGTTTAGCTGATGAAAAAGTCTTGCAATGAGCACCAGGAGCTGCTAAATGCTTCAGTTTCTGGCAGAAGCTCAGCAGAAGGCAAGGCTAGAGACATGGACTGTCTGATGAAAACCCTCTCCTGGCAGTCATAGAATATAGGGTTTGGGTTTAAGAGCTGGGCGGCAATCGCATGGGCAGCGGTTACCATGTGAATGCAAAGGAGGCCAGTCCCTCAAAATTTATTAAAATTGCCATTTTGAGCCATCTGAAAATTGTACGTCCTCCTGAAGCATGCCCAGAGTCACCACCGGAAAGCACCTCAGTGATCAAGCCCTCACATTACAGTCT
This sequence comes from Fregata magnificens, assembly GCA_013389945.1. NCBI lineage: Eukaryota > Metazoa > Chordata > Aves > Suliformes > Fregatidae > Fregata > Fregata magnificens. The sequence continues at coordinate 119,238 of WAAD01007127.1, forward strand.
GTGGGTCGTGACTGACAAATCATTCTGAAGTTCTTTTGGCCCCTCACTTGTTTCTTCTTCAAGCACCATCTTCTGACCTAGAGCCTAGTGAAATGTGTACACAGAGCTCATAAAGCTAAAACAAACAAAACACAGGTCTTTGAGCTCTGAGCGGAGCCTGGAGTTGCCTCAGCAGATGGCTTCTCCAATGAAAGAGAGGGACATGCTGTAAATATTGGGCTAACCCTGGGCTGAAATGCATGGAGCATCGCCCAGCGCAAAGGCAGTGGGGCAGGTTAGACAGGATTGAACAGCCCTGGGCTGTGACAAGCATTTTTCGCTATGAGTGTGGCCTTTAAAGCTCCTTTGGTTACGGTAGTTAACTAGCTACTCAGTCCAGCAGCGAACGGATTTTAATGAGTGGTCAGTGTGTCTAGTTTCTGGCAAAAAAATGAAACATTAACAGCTCTCCTGTACCACTCCATTGATTTCTGGTCTACTAAGTGCTTTTAATTCCCTAGTTTTGCACCTTCCGAAATATTATGCTTAACCAAAACCAGTGAAGCAGTTATGAAGCTGCTTCATTTGCTCTATTTCTGAAAATAAAGCAATAGTTTTAACATCTATTGTGGAGTCCCAACTTTCACTCCCTCTCTTCCTGTTGCTAATTATTATTTTTTCAAGCAAAGTGCTTTGGGGCTAGAATTTGTCAGGCTTAATAATCAACCCATAGGAGAATTAACAAGAAATTGGGTAAATTAGATTCAGCAGTTAATTAATTTGATTGTCTGCTACAGCAAACTTTGTCTCATGGGAATGATGAATGGATGTGTCCAATCTCTTTTCCAGAGCTGTTTGGTACAGTGGACATGTCTGTCCACCTATTGAATGATAAAAGTCAGTTTCAACATGTGTTTCATGCCCTTTGGTGCTAGCGGACTCCTTAATCTCCAGGAGAGACAAGCCTAAGTGTTGTAGCTGTGAATGTATTTCTGATTTTCTTCCTTGCAAGCCTTTCCTTAGAAATATATGTTCTCCCATCCCCCCTTGCTCCATGTTTGTATGTGTGTGTGTATATATATATATATATATATAAAAAATATAAAGCCAAGAATGTATTGTTAGCATTTCTGAAATCTTGGGAGTCTGGTAATTATTAGTCCGCATGTAATTATTACATAAAAAGACAGAATACTAATACGGTTCAAATTGTTTCTACCCCTTTTCCTGGTGTTCTGCTCACCCTTCCCCTACACCCCTGGGTCCTAAGGTTAGTGATTTCATTCTGGTGGAGGGCAGACGGGGTGTTATGATGGACATGTCCATGGTTTCTTCCTCACTCTAGGATCCACTTCGGGTCCTTTTGTATGTTTGTAAACATGCTTTTACACCTTGCTCTTTCTTCATTGATCTGTATTTTCACGTTACACCCAAATTTACTATACATGGTGGCTTTTACGTATATATGCTAGATACTCTGTCTTCGCTCTCTTCATTGCCCCTAAAACCAGTTTTGTCCAGGTCCAGGTCTGCATTTCTTTAACTGGCCATTGGTGAGTTGTTTGTAACCGTGGGGTCTCCAGGGCCAGCCTGTGCCCCTTGCGTTATCACCCCATGCCTGCGCTCCCCTACACAACCTCCTGTATCTCTACTTCTCAAGGCCTCTGTTATCATACCTGCCCTGTGTTGCTTTATACTACATCATTGTGTTAGTCATAAATATCTCATTCTACAAAGAATAACTGCTTGTGTTACTGTTTTCTATATAAAATTATTGCTGTTACAGCTAAATGTAGTAAAACAAAGCTGCGGGCAGATCTAGAAAGGTTCAGACAGAGCGAGCCTGATGAGCCTCAATGGCTTTGCAAACTCTGTTCAAAACTTGTGGCCTTTTGCTAGCATGACAATACCATATTACAGGGCTACCCAGTTACATTACTGACTGCTTGCAAATGATAACCACTTCCAAAAAAAGCTGTGGAACTACCTGCCCCGTGCGCAACTGCAAGGACTAAAGCTACTGCAGTTCCAAAAATCATTCATGGTTTAAAAAAACCCACAAAACCAACTCACTTTGTTGATATATCTGAGACTCTTCTGTGTGATACACTGATCGGAGGGTATACCCCAGGAAACACGGCTACCATGACCCAGTAAGGCTATCATGAAGCTTGGCACTGACAGAGGCAGGATCTAATAATATTGAGCAATAGCATTTTATAAAATGAATTCCATACCAGGAACTAAAGAGGTTTGCTCCAAGGATATAAGCATAACAAGATTTATTGGGAGTTATATCTTTCATTAGACCAGCTGATAGTTGACCTGAGGAAGGTCTTGTGTATCTGACAGCTTAATAAGGGGTTGGTTTGTTTTTGTTTGGTTTTCCAAATGTATTTTTTCTAATGAAAGATGCAGTTTCTGCTTGCAAACTTTGCCTCAAATAAGAATAACACATAATCATACAGTTCTTACCATTATGGTATCTGCTCGTAATTTGTGTTAGCTATCACATGGAAAAAATTCGATAAATCTCCTGGTGGAAAGGGGGCAAAGGAGTCTGTAGGTTTTCATGCACATTTGCAGATGTAGTTGAGTCCCAGGAGACCAAAGGGTTTGACCTTACATAGCTAATGTGCATTCAGAACCTATATATCTTTGTTGTCTTCATTAAAATTTTACCTCCCACTAGTAGTGATGACTAGCAACAAAGAATAGACCTGCGTTCCTAAACAAAATATTAATTCTATTCTTCAGACATCTCCAGCTAAATACATGTTTTAAACATACTGTTTGGCTAAGGAGAGACTATTGATAAATTCACAGAGGCAAAAATCATGAATCTTGCTCTTGGTACAAAGTCTGATGTGGAACAAAGTGTGAACCTTTTAAAGCAGAGATAATGGGAATGTTAAGTACAGGAGTGGTATTGCTGTATTTCATGCAACTATTTTTATATTCTGTACACGTACTTAATATTCAGTTAGCTTTGCAAACCAAAGCCAGTGTCATCATTATCTAACACTGTACAAATCTGCCTTCGGTTCTAGTATCAGCAAATGTAATTGAATTTAAAGTAAATGCTTGGGAGGAGAAAAGCAAACCTAAGACCTCAATTATAAAAAGAAAAAAAGGCATCCAGTTTTATGTGTGTATATATCTGAGCTTGTTCAACTCACTTCTATCAAACCCACTTAAACGCAATTCTCCAGTGTTCTCCTTCTCTGGAAAAATAAAGTTCTGCATCAATGATGAAAGTGATGTGAACGCATTGCTGCTTTTTAGCACCAGCAGAACTGGAGATGGAGAATTGGAGTGTTATCAGGTATCTTAACTTAATGGGTTTTTTGCTCATTTCCAGCCCTTTTAGGATGAGTTTAGATTGGAATTTTAAGCAAGAAGATTATTTCTTTCAAATGCAAGTTTGACTCTCAGACATTCACTTGAAAGGGGCATCTCAGATTCTTTGGAATTACATAATAAGAAATGATAAAATTGGAAGTTTCATTAACATTATGTCATGTCTAGTTTTCTAATGACTTCCACAGAGAATGCTCTTAGTTTATAAATGAAAATAAAATTTTAATAATGACCAACCTGGTACAACAGTTGAATACCCAGCTGCTATCTTTATGTTTCATTCATCATTGCAAGTGATAAGGATTCTGGAAATGTAAGATTTCTTTACTATACAGCAAAATAAAGTAATTAGAGCTTTCATTCTTGCAGCAATAGTATATAGGGATTCCTAATGCGGGCAGGTTTTAGATCTTTGATTTTCTTATAAACTATTGAAATTAACCATACATGGTACTGTACGGTTTTGTATAGTCCTGAAATATTTTTTTTCTTTTGCCTTCTTGATGGCAATTATACTTTAGGAGTTAAATTGGGGGATGAATGGGCTTATATGTAAAGATATGTAAAGATGGCTGCTCGCTACAAGAAGGACATTGAGGTGCTGGAGCGTGTCCAGAGAAGGGCAACGAAGCTGGTGAAGGGACTAGAAAACAAGTCTTATAAGGAGCGGCTGAGGAAGCTGGGGTTGTTTAGCTTGGAGAAGAGGAGGCTGAGGGGAGACCTTATCGCTCTCTACAACTACCTGAAAGGAGGTTGTAGTGAAGCGGGTGTTGGGCTCTTCTTCCAAGAAACTAGCAATAGGACGAGAGGAAATGGCCTCAAGTTGCATCAGGGGAGGTTTAGTTTGGACATCAGGAAGAATTTCTTTACCGAAAGAGTGGTTAGGCATTGGAACAGGCTCCCCAGAGAGGTGGTGGAGGCGTCAACCCTGGAGGCGTTCAAAAAAGGTGTAGACGTGGCACTCCAGGGCCTAGTTTAGGAGTCATGGTGGTGTTAGTTGATGGTTGGACTTGATGATCTTAGAGGTCTTTTCCAACCTTAATGATTCTATGATTCTATGATTAGTGGCATTAAGGAACAATAGAAGCTTATGTAGATGCTTAGAAGTGCTAATAGTGTGCCGTAAGGAAGTGCTACTTTGTTCTATGATTTGAGTTCACTTTTAGTCTGGATCTTCAGTGCCACTGACTGTATGTGTAGTAGTCTCAGCTAATCAGCTATGTACGAGCAGAATTCATTAATGATTCAGGATATTCTGCACTGTGGCAGAGAAGTCTGTCGTTGCTGAGGCAGGCTGGCAAAGAAGCCTTTCACATATGTTCAGAAGCTAGAGGAGGTCTGGGTCAGGTTGAGCACTCCCAAGCCCCATGTGGGGTTTGTGTGCAGTCAGCATTTCTACTGGGGCAGTGGGAGGTGGTGGCCTTCAGCTGCTGGCTCAGCATCTGGTAAGCAGGACGAGGCCAAGCAGCAATTGCAGCAATGTCTGCTCTTCATGTGTGATCAGTCAGTAAAGGTGCTGCTGCTCCTGGTGGGGTGCAAGCAAAGCAAATTTTGCTTGCTTGAAGGTGAAACCCTTAAAGTGTGACCCAAACAAGGGCGAAAGCAGAACTGAATGCCCAGGAACAGCTTCTAAGAAGTCTGCAACCTCCAGCAGCAGCAGCAGCAGTTTTCCCTTTTCAGCCAGGCCAGCAAGCATCAGCGTTTGGACCTCTCAAGTTATGAGAATCTCAATGTGAGACTTGCACATCAGATCCCACACTGGGAACAGTCTCCATTACATGGAGTCATCTGATATAATCCTGAATATAGCAGGAGGTTTAGACTTTTTGAGGGTTCCCAGCTACAGGACAGCCCTGAGGGCTTTTATCTTGCTGTTGGTCAACGTGGGGAAATTGGGCAGGGGAGGAAGAATCTAAGGACTGAAAAATATCCATATCCGTCTGAGTAACAGATGGATGAGACTTCGGAACTTTTCAAGTTACGAAACAAGCTTGTGTCCTAAACAAGGATTGGTTGTCTTGATTTAGCTAGTAAAATACATTTGCTTAATCTTGCTTGACTGAAATGATACTTAATTAGTATTCAGTGTTAAAACAAAGGTGGGATTTTGCATGGCCTTCAGAAATGCCACTGCTTAGTGCGTTGCTCTTTCTGCTGTTAGAAATCAATACCCTTAAAAGTTGTCAGTAATAGCAGCCCTTTTAAAGTGTGTAGTAGTGCACTGTGGCTACCAAGACTATTGGTGAAGGAAAAGTTGTGCTTTCTCTACCGTTAATTTTGTCCTTTTGATTATCTCCACAGCTTCGTGAGTACCCTAAAAAAGACACCTATGGCAAACAAATATTTCATGGTTTTTTTCATATGCCTGCCAGAACTACCATTATATTCAAGACTGAATAGATGACCACAGTTCCATAAGCTGCTCCAGATAGATGCTGTCACTTTTCATTTTAAGTATTTTCTTCTTCCCTTAGGAGAAAAATGGCAAGAAGGAAAAGTCCAAAATTATCTTCTGCTAAAAACAGTAAATGTGGCTCGGCAAATAAACATGTAACAATTATTAGAAATTTGCCAGAGAAAAAAAATCTCATGATGAGCAATCCTGTAACAGACAGTTGTTCAAAATCATACCTGGCAGCTATGGCATTTTGGATGCAGAAGTCTGCTGAACCAACTTTGCTTACACATGAGAAATATCTTGCAGTCTCAATAGAGTTCTGCAGAGGTCTGGCTCTTTCCCTCCCCAGTGTTTGCAGACCAGTTTCCTCAGGCAACATAATTTGCTCCACTTGCAGAAAGTGTCCCCCAATCTTGATGTTCCCTTTTTTCTGTGATTGTTCCTGGACCTGAGAGAAGAGTCAGTAAGATTGTAGTTACCATCAGCCAGGGGGATGCCGTGGGGGAGGGCAGAAGGAAGGATAAAGGAGGCAAGTTTTGAAGTTAAAGGGCTAATCATATGGTAATTTCAGTGGCTAAAAAATGACCAGTTCTGTCTTGAAATACTTTGCCAGAGGTGAACCTCAAGGATGCGCTGGACCTGGTTTACTGATGTTTTGTACCTTTTTTGGCTGAAATCTGAATGACAGCGTTACATATCTGTTCTGCCTGGGTGTATACAACCACTCACTCTTCACAGCAATGAGAGTGGAAGATGAATGCATAGTCTAGGCTGTTACTCGGTTGTAATTCAGGTCTCATTTTCAGGAAGAATAGGAAAGTTTGCAATGGCTGTTATACATTGTCCAATTCTTTTTTAGAAATATATAAGATATTACAGTTTGATTGTTTAAGAGTTTACATTTACAGTCCTGGTCTCATTCATACCCTCTTTGTTTATACATTAGTATTACACTGTCCTTTTTGTTTTCTCTTCTTTTTTCTTTTCTGCGTGGGAAGTTTATTCATGCTGGCATTTCAGCTGCATGTAGTTTGTTCAAGGCACAAAGTCTTTAGGTCATGTTTGAACAGGTCACTAAACTAGTTGTCCTAAGGCTTTAGATTTCTGATCCAGATCACTGGATAGGTAAGGGGTTGACATCAAGTGGAAACAGCAGCAGCAATGTTTAAACTCCCTGGATTTTTCTTTTCTTTCTGATGAAGGAGATTTTGCTTGGCTTGCAGTTACATGGAGATCCCTTCAAATCCCACTGGTTAAGTTTGCAAAGCCCCTTTACATTCTTAGGGTGAGGTAAGAAACCAATGTTCATTATAGTTCAGTGTTGTCAACTTTTCCTTCTTCTGCTTGCTGTGGGATATTTTGAGACAATATTTTCCTTCCTCAGTGTGATCACAGGTTTGGGCAACCATTCCAGGGCCTGGCTGGGCTTTTTGCATGTACCTTCCCTCCACGTCAGTTTCTTGCTTCTATTTCTCAGGCTTCCCTGAGGCTTTTTTTTGTCCTGAAAATAGTATCAAGTCATTACATATTTTGAAAACTTTTTATTGTAAGATGTATCTATCAGGGTATGAACATGGAGGTTTTATCCAGTATTGCTGAATCAAGTTGTTACAAGTAAAAATTTGACCTTTGACCATTTTGCTAACTTATCTTTCTAATATATGTCACTGTGCTTGTCTTTTATATTAAATCTAGGGTGAAGACAAGAAAATGTCTGAAAAGACTCTTCATGCCCCTGTGTCACCTTCCTCTGTACCTGACCATATGAAGTGCAACATCCTTAAAGCTCAAGTGGAAGCTGCTTTTAGAGTAGGCGCCCAGGTAATCTGTGTTTAATATTTCGCCTTTCTAGTTTTGGCATAGCTTACACCAATCTTCCAAAATCACGTTGTTCCTGAGAAAGCAGCTTATTTTATCTCAGGTATCCACATTGACCTAGCTTTCTCTAGCTGCTCTACAGTTTCTTCAGGTAACTCAACACGATTGATGTGATGAGAGTAGGAAATTTGTCCTAACTGACATGATTTACAGAGCCAGGAGAGGCTGAAAAAGTAGGAGAGAAGGCCCCAGGAAATCTCCATGTTTTGATTTTGTCACTGTAGCTTTTACTTGCTTTGTAGCTGATAAACAATAACTTCTGGAGTTTTCTGAGGCTACCCACCACTCATGGAAGCTGTGGTTAAGGGTGCTCTAAAGATAATATCTATGCATCCAGATGCAACGATGCAACCTTTATTTTAGGGGATTAACTTCAAATGTCTGAATGTGAAATGTTAGCTAGTCTATTGTTTTCTTACTTGTTTGTGTGCTTTTAACTAAATTTCAAGCTGCTATTTTCACTGCTTGGTCAGCGCTACATCAGATACATCCTGTTTCAAAACCAACACAAGTCTTGTAATAATGTCACGCAACTGAAAACTGCTGCTAGATGGCATGACTGTGAAAAGTTAATTTCCCAATCAGAGGTAAATCTAAGTGAAACCTAAAATACGTGATTCTCTTCAAGTGTAATTTGTGGACAAAAGCTAATGCTATTTGTGCAAAAATAAAGCCAAATAGAATGCTTTAGGAACAAAAGTAGAGGCAGAAAGATTGGTATGACTGTTATCCCAGGTTCCTGTGGTATCCTTGTGCATGCTATTCCCTTTGAATACAAATTATGTTGGTGTTTCCATCGCTTTGTTTCTTTTCACAATAGTATATCAGGTCAACTTGCCCTACAAAGGATTTTGTTAACAGTCATCTTTGTGTATTTGTTGTTCCCTGGCAGATCTTTCATCTGAGCGATAGATTACATCTGGTCTAGCTAGACCTAAGGAAGTATCAAAATTTGGTTATTCTGACTGCCCTAGATTTCAAGAACAGAAGCCATAAATCTGACAGCACATGGCAGAAGAAAGTTGGGGTTTTTTCTTTTAGTTTTTCCTTAAAGCAGTTCTCTCACCTCCCTGAATTCTGTGTTGTATCAACTGTATTTTACGCAGCATGTTTCTTGTTTGATTGCCCTTGGGTTTGCCCTCTGTTTTTCCCCTGTGTCTTTTCTACAGGATGTCATAGTATATTTCTCACATTTGTATTTTCTCCTGAATATGCTTAATGGTCATGTTTGACTGGATAGTTAAAGACTGGAAGCAGTGTGTGCTGTTGCATTCAGAGTACAGCATTACTAAGGCAAGATAGGAAATGTGCTAAACATATGCATCTCTCAATTCACTGGCTCTGCCTTAATTTTTCACCCTGAGGCTTTCCAAGGGAGAACATCCTGGGTTGCTTTTTCATGCATGCCATAACTGTATTCTTTAGCTGCTGCTATGTTGTAAATAAGTTTCAGAGCAAGCTGAGCATTCCTTTTTTCCTTCTTACCTGTGTTGTTTTGCACAAGGCTTTAGCAGTCACATTGGATTAAGTAGGTGTCTGTAGGTTTGGCCCCAATGAGAAAAGGCTTATGATTTCAGGGAGAAGGAGGGGAAGCAAGACTGTTGTAGGATAGCACATATTGTGGAAAAATAATGGCATACGGTTCAGTTGGAAATCCCTGAAGCTTTCAGTGCTAACGATGTATGGCTTAAGAGTTATAGCCAGTAAGTTAGGACATCACCTTAATAGTGGAAATCCTCATTCAACTCCCCGCTTAGCCACAAAATTGCCTGTGCAACTAGAAATGAGTTCTTCTGCACTTGAGCTCCCCTCCTGTCAAGTATGAAAGATTACCCTTCCCAGATACATTGCAAAAATCAGTAGGCAGAGACCAGGCAATGGTCAGTCATTACAGTAAGAAGCTGTGGCTAGACAAGCACTGGGAAGGGTAGGCAGAAGGTCCAGGGTGAAGGAATGAGTAGAAACACACCATCTATCACCTAGAAAATGGGAGGAGGGAGAGGGCTACGGGAGGCCCCAATAAACCACCATGCATGCCATAAAACCACCCAGTTATCTTCTCTACTCCCCCCAGACCCGAACAACTAGCTGAATACCAGTAGGTAAGCCATTTCCCAGTGGCAGTTCAGTCATCTGCTGGGAAAAGTGAGCCGGGATGGCATTACACTGCCCAGAGACACTTACAGCATCCTTTTGAGGGAGCAGATAAGAAATAGTTTTTTCATGGAAGACAGCTTTTGACTCCACGTATTCCTCCAGGGCTGTGATCCTGCCCCTCTTTGACCCCATCTGACATAGAATCATAGAATCATTAAGGTTGGAAAAGACCTCTAAGATGATCAAGTTCAACCATCAACTAACACCACCATGACTCCTAAACCAGGCCCTGGAGTGCCACGTCTATATCTTTTTTGAACGCCTCCAGGGTTGACAACTCCACCACCTCTCTGGGGAGCCTGTTCCAATGCCTAACCACTCTTTCGGTAAAGAAATCCTTCCTGAATATCCTGCTGCCCAGTATATCTACATATCCTGTTGCCCAGTATATCTGCAGGACTAACCCTGTTATCCTCTGCCCAATTCTATCTTTTGATGCCAGTTCCGTATTAAATCCCTGAGAAGTCTGCCTTCTGGCCTTATTCTTAAGACTCCAATTTCTCATCTCTTGTTTTCTGTACTGTCATATTTCAATTTACAAGGCAGCCAGGGCAAGAAGCATATCTAGGTTCTGTAAGGCACAGCCTATATTCCTCAAGCTGTAAAGCAAGACAGGCTGATTTTCCTCACGTACGGCATAGATTTTCCTTTGTTTCATGGTATCACAAAAAAGATGAAGATTTGCTCCTCTCTACTTTGTAAAAGGAAGAAGAACCAGACTCTGTCTTATGCACACACTATTGGAAATTAAATGTTCTTATAAAGGCTGGGTAGAATGTCTACTAATATATTTTTAAAACATCCCCAAAAATCTATGGTCTAACTTGTCCTTTATGAAACTTCATGGGGCATCTTCATTATACAGCTAGCTGTAAAAGCATGAGAAAAATATTGGTGCACTGTAGGATCGGATCCAAAATTAACAAACTGTTGCTTGAAATATTTGTAACAGCTCTCTCTCTAAGCAGTGGGAATATTCTCAATACCATATGCTACTAACATCAGGATGTGACAAGTTTATGAAGGCACCTCCTGCATGTAGTAGAAGAAGAAGCTGTTCCTTGTTAATTCTGAGAATGAAGTGAATGTTTGCAAGTGGAAAATACAAACTGGGACAGGAAATTTTCTGTAGTTCTCTTTCTTTATAGCAGCTAGACACCAACACAAGACAGAGCCTTAGAAATGAATTATTCCAATGCTTATGATTTCAAAAATGAAAAAACAGGGAAAATTATGCAATACATTTGAAAATCTATTCTGGAAGATTATCTCTGCACTGCTTCATTTCAGAATTATGCTGAAGAGCTGTTTATCGTATTCCTAGGGGGCAATACACCATTTCCCATGGCTATAGTCCTGACTTAGAGACTGAACATTTGTAAGCTTATGGTGCCGGTCACTGAGCCCTGCATGTGGTTTAGAGTTATAGAGCAGCGGGAAACTTAACACGAGTGAGTTTGTTTATTTGGTGAAGATGGAAATATTTATGTGCCATTCTGCTAGCTGGAGAATCAAACTACAGTGTGCATGGGGATGCTAGAAGCTGAATCCAGGAGCACACTGCCGCAGACACCACAGGTGAGAAACATGAGGAACCCACACGCAACTTTGGGAACCTGTGGTTTGCACAGAGCATGCCATACAGTATCTGTAGGTCTAGAGCAAAGGAGCAGTATTTCACAACACACCTTTTCGTACTGTGCCACAGGGGTCTGCCACCTTCTAGCTGACAGACTGCATATCACAGTTCCCACATAATTAAGCTCCAGGGGAGCACTAAACACTGTGAAGCAACTGACATCTTTTCTTCTTTTTTTTTCTTCCTTTTTTTTGCATTTATTCCAGACTCTTCATTCGAGAGGGAGTGGTATAAAGCAGCAGTGAGGAGCTGCCAGAATACAAAAGACCAGCTCTCCCTGGCATTTAAAACCCCTTTGCAGCTTGCATGAGTCAGTGTTGATATGCTGTGATTGATCAGACGACTTGTTAGTATCACAAAGAGTCCCTTTTGCCAAACAGTTCATGGCCCAACTGATGGAGGAAAGATACTAGCAGGTTTCGTTAGCTATTTATATCCACTTTGGCTCCGGGCAAATCCTAATTATCCTTAGAATTAAGCACAGGCTCCTGAGCAAATGTACAGCTATCTCAGCAGGGCTTTTTCTTTTGGCAGGCAGTGTGTGTTGTGTTCTAGTAGTTTGTCTTCTACAAGCGGTGTTTGTATTCTCCACCTGTTACTCAAGCTTTCCTAAACCCTTGGGTTGATATAAGTCTAGCAGGTTAGCACAGGGAAGGAACTGAGATCCTGTTTCTCATAGATATCTACTGCAGCTGATTTTTGCGTTACTCGCATCTTTCTCTGTCTGCAAACAAGGGAACGCCAAGCCCATTTTTAAGATACATTTTTGCAGTGCAGTTTATGGAAGACAAACAGAGGTGACATTACCACCGAGCTGTTCCTCACTGAGCATTATGGGTTGTTTGTTAAGAAAAAAGTGGTGGGAAAAGGTAGTTTGGAGATGTGGAGTTATTTACAAAGAGCATACAAAATCCCATTCCCTTCTGCTTTATCAACCCCAAGGGAAACCCTTGGCTGGCAAGAGGTATCTTCTATCAGCCAGGTTTGCGTTCTTGAGCAATTGATTCCTCTGCCTTGATTCTCAGTAAACAAAGGGACGTTTGCGCTGAACAAAGGCTCGTTCAATCCTCCAGCCCCTTTCACACGCTAGCTTTCTTCACAAGCTTATACACATGCAAATTTTTAGGCCAGGTCGATAGCCATCTCTCTCTTTTTCCTCGCTGTCCTAGAAACAGGTACAGACGAATGATCATGTCGTTTTGCTTTAAGTATTGCAAATATGTGAGTAAGTGCAGGTTGCTTGTGCTGTCTAGAGTTGCCTCGAGGAAAGGACTGGACTGTGTTACAGAAAATGTCTCAGGACATGCATGGGTAAAGGTGTCATCCTGCCCTGCAGCCTGTGCTTTCTACATAGATGCAAGCCATGTCTGCAAATGTAAAGGAGACTGGGATCTATGCATTATTTATGGTAGAAAGGGTGCATAAGTGAGGTGACTCACAGTGCTAGTCTGTTTTAGCTACATTTTGATGATTCTTTGCCTTTTTCATTGTGCTGTCTCCTTTAAGGAATGATTCAAGTGTAAGGAAAGATTCAGGTGTAAGGACTTGTCAACTTCAAAGTCCACGTGCTTTTGCCACGTATTTCTAGAAAAAAATCACTGTCTTTATGTGAGCTGGGTCTTTGGAGCTTTATTCACTTAAGGGGGTCTGGATTCAAACCCTAATCAGGCCATGAATGAAAATAGGTAGGTGAGGGGAAGACACTTGAGGATTTATAATCTTATGCGATCTTTCTTATAATAGGACTTAAACAAATCCTTCCGGATCCCCAGAGGAGTTTTTAGCTTTCACTAGATGTTGACTTAAGTACCTCGAAAGGATCAGCTTTTCCAACATTTTAACCTCTTTCCATCATGAATTAGATGCTGTTTTCTTCCCTCGCCTCCTTTCCTCCCTCCCTCCACCTGTCCTTATTCACAGCACAGAGCTACTGCACAATTTGACAGTCTTCACGCAGAGATCAGAACTAGAATTACCTGAGTATAACAGGTCATAGCTGAGGTGTTCAGGCTGTGGGGGAAGCTTGCACAGCTCCTTATGTACACGATGCCTTCCTTGCTAAAGCTGCTGCTGTTAGTCACCCACTTGGATGAGTAATAAACTCACTGGCGAATTTCAGGCTAAGTGAAAAGAAGCAACTGCGCTGGGACTCTCGACTGGAACAGCAGCAAGTGCAACATCGCGTCAGTTATAATTGCTCATAACAATGGAATTTAAAAATGGCTCAGCTTCAAATCCTCTGTGTTCAGTCGCTACAGGGAAACAGGTTTGCTCAACTTTAAAAGCAAGGCTACAGGAAATGAAGGGTGCCAGATGTATAAAAATACAAGATTTTGAATGTGTGTGGGCCAGGATGATCAATATATGATACATGGCAGATCATTAGAAGTGTGTCAGCAATGGTACCTCAAAGTCAGGGAAGGAGCTGAGGAAATGATGCGGCAGCCTTGCTGAGGTACAGAAGGGGAAGGAGGATTTAGATAAACAGAATGTGGGAAAAGAGGAATCTTTAATTTATTCCCTGGGATGCTGGAGGCAAATGTGGCAGTGGTGTCACAAGGCTGTGACAATGGATTATGGATATGTCAGCTATGTCTCCTAGCTGGCATGTCTGTAAGTGCTAGTACATGATGAGACAAGTACTGTTAATTGTGGTGATGTGTAGGAGCCCCGCCATAGCCCAGGAGACACATGGTGCCAGGCCCTGTTCAGAGGGAGAAAAACAGAGTAGTCTGTTCCCAAGAGACCTAACCATGATGCTTTTCTGCCTGAAAGGATACATTTGACATATTAAATCACCAAGGTAGGTTTACCTTGGCAGGGCGTTCTTCCCAATGATGTGTTGTTTAGCCAGTATTATCTAATGAGATCAGCCAGCAATCTACGTGGCTGACAAATGACAAAAATGTTGATGAAGAGCTGAAAAATCTGGTATGCTTCAGGCCTCCTTAGCATCATTACAGAGCCAGAAAGAGCCAAGATAGAGAAGTATTTCCAGGCCACTGCAGCGAGAGCCGTTGCTTCCTTACCTTTGAAGATCACCAAACATGTGAAAGCTGTGTTGCTCCGCCTTCCTTTCTGTAACTGGGAACTTTGTGAAATTGCTAAATAAGAGACATCTTGTGTTTCATATGAGCCTTCCAGACCCTTCCCTTTCTCAGATGAGAACCTGACACCCCGCCTTGGCTGCAATGATCAGATTCTTCATGCAGGCTTTTTTGTTGGTTCAGGATATTCCTGTTGTGGATCAGATGGGGTGAGAGCTGTAGCGATTCCCCTTGTGATGGAGGAGAGGCACAGAGGGCACTAGCTCCACAAGGTGCTTGCTTGAGGTTTGAAGAACACAGCCTGCCTTGCCCAGTGCCCTGGTGGAGGCTCACCAGCCCACAGTCCCAGCCAGAATTAGTCATCTGTGCAGAAGCACGGAAGACTGCAACCAAAGTTTTGTCTTTCCTGTGTTCTCCCACTTGGTACATGCCCAGTGCAACCAATTCCCATTTTGAGGTCCTGTTCCCCATCATCCTGGGGCTAACTCTTCCTTCAGAAGAAAATAGAAGGAGCTGCTGTTCACTAGGCAAATTCAGCCACTGGGGCTTGTGAATTCGTACGTGGGGTTGCTCCCACAGGCCAGAAAGTGTTCCCACCCCTGCTGAAAAGCTCAGCAGGGTCTGATGTAGCATCCCTGGAGCATTTGCCCCCTCTCTAAGACTGCAAAGGACCTGGCTGCTGGGACAGCAGCAGGGGTTATGGGTGTTCAGGAGTCAACTGAAAAGCAGTCTGAAAACAGTCAGGATCAGCCTGGCAGCCCATAGGTAGATTGCTTAGGCAGCTGTGGGAAAAACTTGATATTACTCAGATGCTTTTCTCCTCTTTTGATCTTTTGGTGAAACTAGTCTTTCTTAGCAATTGTCTGTGGAGAGGCTGTACAATGGCATTTCTGTCCAGGCATGTTTCTTGTCTCTAGTATGATAAAGTAATGCTTTACCTTTGTTTCTAACACCATCCAGAAAGTTAATAGCATATGAAATTGGAACATTAATAATTTTTCTTTTGCTCTGGGCGCAGTGCAGATAAGAAAAGAGAATGGCATTGTGTGGATGGATTATATGGATCGACCTTTAATATTGTTTGTTTTGCTGTCTGGTAGCCAGAAGAGCCAGCTTGGTTCTCTTTGGGTAATTATTAAATGAATCTGCTTCTGTATAAATGAAGTTTCCAGGTCTGCTATGTCCTGAAACCTCTCCCTCTCAGAGCAGCAGCCTCTGGGTGACGGGAGAATCTGCCTTAGTTAAGGACATCTGAGCAGCACCATGCTGCTGCCTCTGTCCTTCTTACACAGCTCAGTGCTGGGCTTTCTGTGGGTGACAGCCTCTGCCCGCCTCTCCATATATGTTCCCCACCACGTACTTCCTGCTAGCCTTGGCTAAACTCCTTTGTTCCACTGACAGAGGGCATCCTGCAGTGGAAACCCAAATCCTGGCCCTAGCACATGCACTTGTTTTCAAATGAGGGCAAACCATCTGGGAATTATATTGTGAGAGTTATGTACAAGTATAACCCTTGTTTTACAGTCACATCTTTTCAGTATAGCTGAGGAAGTCCTTGTGTGGTTAGTGAGTATGATTTGCTGAGTTAGGAGGAAAAATAAAAGAAACATACTGTCACCTGATGACTTACTGGCCTCCTTCTGAAAACAAACAAACAAAAAAACAAACCAAAACCCAACAAGTCAACAAGTAAAGCAAGGGTGGTACAGTTCCTGATGGCTGAAGACCTTTGCAGAAATGTTTGCAGGTATAGTATTTTCCTGTGTCTGTTCATCCATAGGCATGGAGGAGAGGCGTAGGGCGAGGAGAATTAGCCCATCCTTATTAATGTGTACCTGCTAGTGCACACCCATGGCACCCAATGTGCAAGCCTGCATCACCTGAGGCTGTTCAGGCCCCTCCATTTCTTTACATGCTCCCTCTCTCCCTCCAGTTTAGAGTGGGATTACTTGCTCACTGCTCTGCAGTACTTACTTGTGGGTACAGGAGTCTTTTCTGTTCTCTGAAGCATGAGTAATAATGGAGAAAATTAATACCAAGAGAAGTTCCTCAGGACGCTGATCATGCCATTTAGCAATACACCACTTCTTGAGATGCAGGCTTAGCCTTCCAATTCAGAGAAGGCAAAAGAAAGTAGTAATGTAGTCACAGAGCTGAGAAGAAACCAAGGGTCGGCTCTTAGGGACTAATACAGTGAAGCCCTCTCAACTGGTTAACGAGGTTCATGGCTTGTACTGTTTAAATAGGTGGAATTTTAATCATTTCATTCCTGGTCACAGCCCCTGCGTTGCATCCTTGATCTCCGCATTCTCTTTTCTATCGTTGTGTTCAAGTGCATCTTAAAATGCAGCTGAATTAATTTGGTGAAAATTGGAATGAAGTAAAATTTATGGTTTTAAAAAGTAGCCAATTTGACACATAATAAGCAGCTAGCTTGTCAGGCTTAACAATAAAATGTTGTTAAGACATCAGCGTGGAAGAAGAGACTGTGTATTAAGTTTCTGGCAGCTGGATTCATGTTTACAGCTTTCAGAAACCCAACAGCTTTATAAAAAGCATTATAATTTCTGTAGAACAAAGAAGTATTACTTCAGTGCTCATCTATGCCAACCAAGAATGATTTTCAATGCTTTCTCTCCGTTCCTTAAAAACCAGTTTCTTTCCTTTCAAGAAAGTACTAGATTTTGAATAAACATTATGCTAGACAGAGCTACTAGAAGACCAGTAAAAAAAAAAGTTTTCTAGAGCTGAGCTAAATTTCTTGAAGTTATGAATTTATTAAAATTTAAAAATTGCACTCATGGTCCTGAAATTATTCACACTGTGACACTAATTCACTGAAAAGCTTAGCTGGAAAGCATTTGGTGGCTGAGTTACAGTGGTGGTGGTTGTGTGATTATGCCCCACTTTTATCTGATTCCTTAATGTTTAGAGCATTTGCTCGGAACTGAGGAAACCTCTGGCTGAGGGAGGTTAAACCCAAATATGTAAGAGCACTATGTTGGGGTAGAGCTTCTCCAGTACCTACTGCTGATCCTGTTCTCCTCTGAGTAAACTAGCTGTGAACTATCTTCCTCTGTGTAAACTAGCCCCCTAGGAGAGGGGCAAACCTGCTGATGAGGTTCAGAGGGTCCCCTCTCTGCTGATGAGGGTTTTGGTATCAATATACAAGGTACAACAGCTCTACCAGAAGGGTTACAGAGGGACTTATCTCAAAATGCTCCCTAACCCGTCACCTCAGGTACTTGCCTGGGCTGGAGTAGGCCCAGGATAGAGTTCATTTTCAGCCAGGCTCCCAGTGGTTCCAGTTTCATTGCCCATACAGTTAATTGTGTGCACAAGCTGGAACGGTCTGTTCCCACCGTGGCTGGTGCTCTGGTAAATAATGACCTGGGAAGTGGCAATGGGGGTTTTGTTCTCTCTGGCACGAGGGGGAAGTGAACCTAAGCCTATCACAACTTGGGCAATTTCCCCAAGCACTGAGCATCCCTACTGATATTTTGTAGTTCATTGCTAAGGTATAGAAGAAACTCAGCTTTGATTTTGTTTCTTTTTCTTATGAGTACCCTCAAATGGAATATATCAGTTTGTGTTGAGTGGAAGGTCTCACGTCAAATTTACAATATTTTTACATGCCTGTAAAATCCTTTGACTTGGATTTGATGGATTTGAAGGAACCTGTCTCATCCTTTTTGAAGAGGATGAGACTGACATATTTCATTCAATTTCATCTGTACCGATGGCCTCAAATTATTATGGTTCAGATATTGAACACTGAAAAATCACTCTGTCGTAGGACCACATCAGTTCCCTTCTATCCGTTTAGCAGAATGGAAATGTCAGAGCCTGCCAAGTCCATTACTGATTTGGAGATACTCTTGTGTCTTCAGCCAGTATTTTTTGTAGAGGGGTGCAGTGTTGCAGTGACACTGGCATTTATACATGGATTGTGGAACCCTGCATCTCAGTTGAAGAGTATAATGTACCAGCACCTGCCCAAATTGGGCGTTTCCTGGGTAATCAAGCAATTTTCATGTAAGTCATTTTGCAATACTAGTATTTTCAACTCTGTAGACAAATGGTATGTGAGAGGCAGGACTCTGTAATTTAGCAGAGAGCAGTAGTGGGTGGGTGAGATTTTCTGTGAATTACATGTACAGTGTGATTATATGTAGGGGATCCCATTTTTCAATTATTTTTTCAAAGACTGAATGAAAAGTTGGCACCATTATTTTGATTAGACTACATGAATACTTATTCTACTCCAGTTAAAAGAACAACTCAACTACAGTATGTTTGCCTGGGTTGATTTTTATTATTTCTGCTCAAATGCTTTCTGGAGGAACCATAAATATCAGCGTTCCTTTCTTTCTCCTCCTTTACCCCTATCCAATCTCTTCCTAACACTATTGCTCTGCACATCGTACATTGTAGCTCATCACAGTCAATCTCAACTGTACGATATGAAAAAAAAATTACTGTGCTTTTTAAATCTGGGCAGAGTAGGCATTTTGGGTATTTCAGTTTTCTGGGGTGCTTACAGGAATATTTTTTTAATAAACAGTTGTGTTATCCTAAAGTGTACGGATGTTGTACTAAACTTTGGCTCCTTCTTTTAACAGGCTGTGAAAGAAGAGACCTCTTTTGTAAATCCCAGTAAGACCTCCAGCCTGCAGGACCCTAATGTAAGGTCTGTTGCTTCTTCTCCGTAGGGAAAACATCAAATAAATGCATGACATATTGAGGCATTTTCCAAACATTATCTCAAACAGGTGTTGCAGGTCAGTTTGCTCATCCCCAAGTTGCTGTGTAAAGTTCACCAAGCAATGACCTGAGGAGAAGGTGTCTGTCAGAAGGGTGCTGACTTTATACACATATATCAGATATAGTTGAAGAATTAATAAAAGCTCAACTTTAAAAATCAGACCAAGTGTATATACTTCAACAATTGATAAAAGCTCAAGGTAAAAAATCAGGTCTAGTGACAAACTTAGAAAAGCTTATATAAAAATAAGTCAGTTTTCATAACTTTTGTATCAGAAATGTGCTAGCTGTCCAAACTGGAATATCCTTGTGTTTGTGTTTTTCTGATTTGTGCAAGTTATTTTTGCAGAAGAAAAGGCATTTGGTATACAGCCTTCAGAAAAATGGCTCATTTGCAGGCAGTAGTGACTACTTTGGATTGTACTTTTATTCTGTTGATAGTGGATAGTAGCTTTCCTTTTTTTGGCGTGGCCATTTTGAAGAGGCATATTAATTGTAAACATTATTTGAATGGCACAGTATGCTGTCTTTCTGCAGGTGATTAGAGAGGAGGTTACAGCATGGGTATTTGGAAATTGCCTGCCTCTATATGTATGGTAGTGCCATCACTTTGGACATCTTTAGTGTCCAAATCTGAGAGGAGAGTCTGATGAAAAAAAGTTATGGATTTAAAGCATGGCAATCACACTGGCTGTTAATCATCTGATTATCCTAGTGTATATGCTATATATATGTTTGTGTATATGTAATATACATATGTACTAGAGGACTAGTCATCTCATGATTTTATTTTGTAACTTTCTGGTGGTGACTCTTGCAACTGAAAGCAGACATTTAAGCATCTTATAGAAAAGGCTGGATGAAGGGGGTAATGAATTATGTTTGACAAATTAAATCATTCTGAACTCTGAAAGAAACAGTTATAGTTGTGAAAATTTGCCAAACTTTTTTTTCAAATGTGTATCTTTCCTGTAAGGTGATAAATCGACAATAGTCTTCAAAAAAACCCATTTCATTCAAAAATTCCTTTCTGATCAGATTGGACTAGCAGAGCTACCATGTTTGCTTAGTGAAAGCAGCTACCTAGAGAAGAACAGTGAGGATGTTTGGTGGTGCTGAGGCAGGAGGAGACATGAAAGGCGATGCTATTGCTTTCTGTGGCAGTCCCTGGCTTGCCTGCAGTACAGCTGTGATTCCCAGTTCCCCACATGTCTCTCATCTTGGGACACACTGCAGACCTGTAACTTCTAGCCTGGCAGGACGTGATTTCCCCATTTGTTTGTCCAAGGGGCTAAAAAGTCTACTTGATATTTAGAATCACCCACTTTTGTCCTATGCCATTGCCCTTTTTAGACCTCTGCAAAACTTTCTCAGGACCACTGAGAAAATTAATCACACATGCTACACAGTGACCCATTTCTTTGTTTAATAGAAATGGGTTTCATGTATTGTCTTTGCCACAACACTCTTTGTTGGGTTGCTGTCACTTCCAGAAGCAGTTCAAGAGGACCTGGTTTGTAAAGCCCTGTGTGATTTGAAACATGGCTAAAGACTTGTTTTCCTTGCTCACGTTTGCTGAGCTTCTGCATAGTGTAGAAAAGCCTTTCTATTTCACATTTTGTAATAGATTCTGTCCTCCTTCATCATGCTGAGCTGTAAATGAGTTGTGTGCTTTGTGAGGTGAAGTACTATTTGGCATGAGTAAGGATGGCAACCTGACTGCAAAGCTAATTTTACTGTTTTCTTTTGCACACGTTCAAGCTTATAAACTCGTAAAAGCCACTTTGGAGTTCTCAGTATGCAGCAGTCTGGTGTATATTTGTCTGATATTTATTTTTATCTGGTTTATGTCAAGCATTGTTTCCTCTACAGTCAGTTGGGCCAAATGAAATGGTATTGTTCTCTTGCTTTGTGTCTGTGTCCTGGAGGTGCAAATATACAAGTAATCAATGTTCAGGGATAGACCAATTTTAACAGCTTGCATTCAAAACTCAGAGAATAATGCAAAATAAATTCAGTGTCTGACCAATTCTCTTTCTCCTTCAAGTGGCTTCCCTTTCTGCAGGGACATAGGCACCCTTGCAGACAGCCAGCATGTGACTTATTTGCCAATAACATCCTCTATAACCTCTATTTTCTGGACTTGGATGGACACAAATAAGCCTTTGCTCTGCTAGGAACTGCATATGAGTAGAGTCAAGGGTTAGTGCATACTGGTCAAAGTCACCTGGGAGTTTTTCTCTTCTTTAGTTGAGAAATACACAAGTATCCTTTGTGAAAATGCCCTCCCCACGGAATATAATTTTTATTCCTGCAAGTACCAATGCAGACATTCCTGTAGACAACACCTGTGTGAATGTTTGAGGAATGTTTGTTTGCTGAAGTATCTTGCCAGTTGAAACCGGTATCTGTCAAAGCTATTTAACAATACTCCACTCTTTTCATGCAAGGGATTTATAGCAGGGACAGTGACTTCATGTATTTGATTACTGATGACTGTACAATGCACTAGCAAAATGCTGGTTTTTTCCAAACCCAAGACATTGAGAAATTTGTTCAGGCTAGCTAGTAAGCAAACATACGCAGGTTTGGTCATTAACTGAAGCATGAATTGTTCATACAAATAGGGAAATAGAAGGTGAGGAAGGAGGGCAGTAGTGCTTGTTTGATTAAAGAACTGTGCTCTCTTTGCTGCCATTTTGTCTGCTTATCCATTGCCACTCTGAAGATTACACTTCTAATGAATTAACTGCTTGGATATGGCTTGTAATCCCCCTGAGCAATTATTTTAGCATCTGCCACGGCAGACTCAATTTGGCGAACAATTGCTATAGCTCTTTGTAGAATTAGTTCTGGTTCAACTGGTAATTAGTCATATGTATGTGTGGTATAGCCACTTTTGCTACAAGTGGGTCTCCAGTTGTTTTGTTGGGCATGGCCTCAGAATGGTGTATAATGTGCTTATGCAAGGTCATCATATATCAGTCAATTTCTTCACCTGTTTTCTGTGTCTGTTGGTAAACTGTGTCATTTTAAATATGGGGAAAAAAAACACAGCTGAAGCTGAAATTGCACTATTTTGTCACCTTTCAGGAGGGGAAAGCCTGTGAAATTTGGTCTGTCATTTGGTGCACAGGCTGGAAGTGCAAGGTTTGTCTCCTGATCTTCCTGTTAATAGCTAACCTGTACATGTCAGATTAAGCTGCAGGAGGATGTGGGGCCACAGAAGAGTACAGTCCTCTCTCCTCCCTGCTTTTTGAGAGCAGTGCCATGTGTCTCTATAGCTTTTCCTCCTCTGGATAGGATTTTTTTTCTGCCAGACTCTTTCAAGTGCTCATTCCCACGTTCAGTGAGGAAAAAGCTGGTGACTCAGTCAACCCAATACGTGCTGCAGTGTCCTAGCTTACACTTTCCTTATTCCACAATTAAGACTGATATAGCACACTATGAATTGGGACACAGTCATACATTCCCGTTGCTGACCCTGCTGCTTTGCTGATAACCCCTAGCAGAGCAGCAGATCTGGACAGTGGCAGTAGGGAAGTTGTATGGTACCTCAGCTGGATCCATTCAGGCTGCACATAAGAGAGCTCTCAGCTGAACAAAGTCAAATGAGAGCAACTAACAGGAGGGGAATTTCAAAAGCAGGTTAAGTAGGAGAGCCATGAGATATCTTGATAAGACACAGAAGTCCTACCAAGAAGAGTTCGACATGTCTTTATTACAGCTCCGTTGTAACAGACTTGCAAGCACACACGTTTTCATCAACACCCAGGTAATATGTACAGAGAAGTACAGCCCAGCTATATAGCTGGGGCATAAGCATTTTGGACAAGGCAGAACATAATATTGGTTTATGGAAGAAGAAATACCTGAAAAAATGTGTTATTTATGTATTTGCGTTATTTTGCTTTTTATATTGCCTGTATCAAATCAAGAAGAGATACAGTTAGTTTGCAGTTATCACATTGCATAGTGAGGCATGCTTTGTTAAGGCATATAGTAAAAATGTGTTTGTGTGAACATTGGTCTAGTTTGGAATTTGCAATGCCAGTCATTTTGCAATGATTTTTAATGGTACTTCTTTTGGGATGTAGGGCCCAAGTCTGCAAGGGAGGCAGTGATCATATCAGTCCTTTTTGTGACCAACAAGAGGAATTCATCTTCCACTAGAGCTAGAAAAGCCTTTCTAAGAGAATATTTTCTTCCCTAGTGTTGTTAGAGGAGGACCTGTCATGGTGCCGAATGGGCCAGAAGGGATGATGTGGAAGTAACAGAGGTATTTCCCTGTCTGTTAGAAACTTCCTTACACCCAGGTGTCTAACTCGGTGTCTAGATGGAAGTGTCAAGGGAGAAATGTTCAGGGAGAATTCACTGATTGGATATCTAATTTAATTCAGGTTTGAGATTACTGCCTGTTCTCATGTATAGTTTTGGTAAGGCTCTCATCACCTGCCTGCAGCTGGGATTTTTTAATTTGATTCTTTTAGCTTTGAGACATCAGGGTTCAGGCTGTCTGCCAGAACATTTGTATAATGAGAGAAGTACAAAATATTGTAGGAAATATAAAAATGAAAATTGTAGTCACCCAATTTCTTATCACCTCTGGTCACACTCTCCTCTCGATCAGAGGCCCGGCCCGTCTGGTGATCAGGGATGGAGAGGTTTCTCTCCTGCATCACATCAAGTGAATGTGAATCACATAGTCACCTTTTCAACTTTTTATAAACCTCACCCATTTCTTAGTAGAGGGATGGGCTGCTAGAAAGATAACCTCTTGAGCTTTCTTTCCAGAAATTTCCCACCTAATTGCCAGCCTGCTTCCTTTGTTAAATCTAAAAAATCTATGGCTAACCACAGAACCCCATCAAGAGAATTCCTTCCATTATTCCTCTCCTTATTCAAAGCTTTTCCAGACAGAAGAACCATCATACAACTTCCCCAGTGCCTATACACAAACCTCTCCTGAAAACTCTTTGAAGTATCTGTTTTCTCTCTGGCTATGACTGCCTGGGTAAGCCTACAGTGTGTTTATGTGTGTGCATGTGCACACAGATTCACACACACGGAGTTTGGCTATATTTAACGTAAAGGTCTACACATTTCTTATTTTGTTCTGTTCCTCAAATACGGCTGAATGTAATCGCTGGTATAACTCCGCTGCACTGGCTTCAGGAATTCCAGTTTGTGAAGAATTAGACCAAATTAGTACAGATGTCAGGAACTGCTAATACTTTGGAACCAGATAAAATACTGGTTGTCCTCAGGCATAGCCTATTTGCCAAGTCAAACTTTCATCTTGGGACAAGTCAGACAGTGGAAATGTTAGCAAAAATGCCTAAAGTTAAAGGAAGTTTGGTAAGAAACTGAAATAAAATTTGCAAGACAGGAATTATCTGGCAATTATTGGGATTTGCTGATAATGTACTTTTTTCTTCATGGTAACTTGGAGCTCAGGAAAGTTTAGACATGATACATGCCTGATTCAGGTGATCTGGATGAAGGTCTTCAAGAGCTAATACATGTAAACACTAACACCTTCTTCATCTGCTAAATGTTAGTCTTCATTTGGTGAGTAGCTGTTTACTGTTACACATACAAGACTATCCAGTAGTTAAAATAGATACACTTTTTTGAGGTATGTATTGGAAAATTGAAATAGTAATTGACATTGTTTCTGAGAAATTTTAGTTATTTATTGTAGAATTATAGAACTGTTGATTAGAAGGGACATCTGGAGGTCATCTAGTCCAGCCTCCTGCTCAAAGCAGGACTGTCACCAACACTAGATCAGGTCAGCTGTGGCTTTGTCTAGCTGCATTTTGAAAACCTCCAAGGATGGATATTACACCGCCTCTTACGCAAAATACTGATCAAATGTGTAAATGCAAGTTCCTGCATTTCTGAGGCCAGTGCCCAAGTATTGTCAGTCGAGAGCCCTCTTCAACTGAAGGCCTCAAGTTGGCTGGTCGGTTATTACTGTTCTTGTCGCTGTTGCCACTTGCTGCTGTGCACCATGTGGTACATTTATGGACCGCAATATTTATTTTCCCTTATGACGTGCTTTTGGATTGCTACCGCTTTTGGCATGCTTTACACCCCACATGGTTCAGGATTTGTCTGTGGATTTCTTTCTGTTTAGACCAACTGCTGCATCACCCTTTGTCGATCCTTGTTATCCAAATTATCTCATCTTTCATAGGATTGCAAATAGCAATATTCTTCTTATGTGGGAGAAGGTATAAGCACCAGCTGGTGCTTTGTGCATTCATTTATTCTAATTTTCTTTGTAAATCTTCCCATCCAAAACCAAATTACACTATTACATTAAGACTAATTACATAAGGAGCTGCTCAACACGTAACGTAAAATTAAATGTTATCACACAGATCTTGATGATGCTGCACACCAGAAAAGAAAGGTGGAAAATATTACATTGTATCAAGTTATACAGGGTACCGATGAATCAGGAGGCACTCTTTTGAATGCCCAATGCAGAGTAAGCTTTGCCCATACAGATTGTCAGAATGTGATTCCCCTGCTGTGGCTTGTGCATCTGATGTACACTAGGCTTTGAGATTGGCTGCCTTTCAATTTATGTGAATATGTCCTACACCTTTTCTGACCAAAGTGATGATACTTCTTACATATAACTTTCGTGTATCATCAAGGGAGGAGTGTCACTCAAAGTAATGCCTGCATTCTTGTGCTTTTCTCTTTCCTTTCTCACCTGCACAGTCTATATTAACATTTGAATTATCATCTCCTGGTATCTGAGCTAACATCCTGCTGAAGTACCTGGTGTAGTGTGAATCTGAACCTGTTTTTTCAGAGAACTTTGGCTCTCTGCAGGTGCTGTCAGGATATGACCATATGAGCAAGGTGCAAAGCATACTGATGTTTGCCTAATCTGTGCACATTCTGGATCTGAAACTAACACCTCCGTATCTGTCTTCGTACAAACACTTCCAGTGAATGTCAGGGTAGCTTTCCGACAACATGTGCACAGGGAGTTTGTTGTAGCTTATCCAAGAATATGTACTCTGCGCACTGACTTTTTCTATCAGAGACACTGACTTAGGACTCTTTGGAATCATAAGTCAAGACAAATTTTTTTTACGAAAAAAAATAACTTTCCTTTTTTGTAAGGAAAGCTAGGGTTCTGGCGTGGTAGTAGTGTTCTCAGAGAAGTGGAATTTATTCTACAGCTGCTTATTAGCCGCTCAAGAATTCAAGGCACATGAACTGATTTTTATTTAGAAATTTCAATTGATAGAGATGGCTGTGGCCCGCAAAGCTCTCTTGGGCACTGTATCTAACAGCAGTTCTTACAAGGACTGCAAACTGACACCAGGTCTCAAGTCTGGGACCTTAACCATGGACAGTTTCTAGGTAGGTAGTTTCTAAGCATCACAGAGCTGAAGTTTTGGACTAGCCATCCAGGGAGAGCTGTGGTAGGAGATGTCCATGTTGACATTTGGAGGCTAACAATAGGCATGTCACCTGGATGATTATGGACAGCTTATTTCCTCAAGTCAAAGACTTCAGTTCCCTAGAAAAATAGACATATACAGAAGAACTTTTAGGCAGGACAGAATTGAAGCTGATGAAAAATTATGTGCTTGGTTTTACGTAACGTGAAGTTCAGTGAATCCAAGCAGGTTATGTTTTCTTAGAATCAGAATGGACTTAACTCTGTGAGGCAGAGTCTGAAACAACATTTAAATATCTCCTTCTAAATGTATTGTGAAATATTCTAGGAAAACTAAAAACATTATCTATGTTGACTTCTTCCTAACAAATATTAATTGCTTTTAAAAAGCTGCTTTTTCATTCAATGTTCATCCTCAAAAATAAAAAACTTTCATTCTCCAGCTGAAAAATTTCAACCAGCATTTCCAAAAACAAAGTGGATAACTAAATACACATCAGCCTGGCCTCAATCCAGTGGACAGGTTAATGGATCTGCTACTCTGGCTTTTTACAGGAACCTCACCCAGTAATTTCTGCATCAAAGTCATAATTTCAAGCTGAACTCTTGCATACCCTTTGCATGCCAGTCTGCATTAAAGATTGTAGATAGGACACCTAGGTATGTTCTTTGACTTCATTCCAAGTATTAAAGACCACTTTGACCTGTTGCCTGAAGTCAGATGCTGATGAATTGTTTGTAATTGTATTCTTAATCTCCAAACTACAGAGAAAGGAGCAGTACTCAGACCTTTCAGATGAGGTTAAGTTGATGAAATACCCCACTCGAGGTGCATTTCTTTGGCTGTGTCCCTTAAACTGCACCTAGGCTCTTTGGAAACCACAGCATTTATAATTTCTGTTCTGGTTGCTGTATGGAGAGGTAGGATTTGTAGCTCAGTTTGACCTTAGATACTGGGTGTTGACCTGCAACATTACTCTGAGCTCGGGGAAAAGAACAGTTTCTGTATCATCATTATCTATCTGTTGGACCACACGAGCATCACATTTTCGTCTAGACTGCAGACACATTTTCATTACAAGGACAAGGGAGGGGAGGGAATTTTTTCCTTTAAAAGAAACAGAACTCAAGTGAGGAAGGTAAGGAAAGCCCACAAGCTGTTTTTGGATTTGGCTGCTGCTCTGTAGCAAGGAGCTTTGTTGTACATCTGCAACCTATATGGGGGGGNTCAGAAAGTTTGATGCTAGCAGTAGCTTTCAAATGTCCAAATAACATTTTGGATAGCTAACCTGTCTTCTGAGAAAAGCTACCTTATCAGAGTGAAAAAACACATATGATTGTTTCTTAACTTCAGATGGCCATAACTTTGGAAAAGAAACAAGTGTGAAACCCTTAGAACACAGACTGAGAACAGATTTGCATGTTTGTGTGTGTTTGCTTATCTTGTTAGGCTGTGTCTTCGATACGCAAGAGAACGCATCTATCAAATATTTTTCCTCTTCTTTCCTTTCTTCCTTGCTTTTCCTTCCCAAGATTTCACTACCGTATTCCCACTCAAAGGGAGTTCTGAAGCCAAAAATCAGCCAGTGGGGTTTTTTTTCCCATGAATTAGCACCTGAAGGCAGGTCAGCCTTCATGCAGATGGCTGTATCCTTGTAAATCATGGAGCTTTTAGCCTAAGTCTGGGAGGATGGAGGGAGAGAGATTGTTCCAGATGGCAAAAAAAGCACAAACAGAAACAAAGAGGATAAAACCTGTTAAAGGCAAACATAGAAAGCGGGTTCCCCCAGTGGACTTTGGTGGTTTTAACGTTCTGAACTGGATCCTCCAGGGAAAAAGAAGATGTTTTATCCCTTTCAGCTTACTAGGTGCAAAATCGTTTGCTCCCACACAGCCCACTTGCCATGTTTCAAACAAGTACAGAGGTCTGCCCGGAGCCAGCTTAGCAGGGGACTAAGGGGTGGTGCAGGCAGCAGCATAGCCCCAGCCCTGGAAACCAACCTCCCCATTACGGCTGAGCCAGGTTGGAGTGGGATTCCCCAAGTCCCTCGGCACGAGCACCTACATCATGTCCCCAAGGAAGACTCAAGCTAAATCAGTGGACATCTGTGGTCACTTGAAATGTTCTACAGTGTATGTTTTTTGTGAGCAGTTTTGGTTTCAGTAGTCCTGTTGGCTGCTACTCTGAGAACAAAACGCATTTCTTGGTTTTGAGGGGATCTCTCTCTAGGACTTGTTTATGTTTCTGTGCAGGCTTGTGAAACGGGCTGAAGCTGGTTCAGTAGAGTGCGCTGGCTGCTGCTCAGGAGTGTGCTGGGTCTCTCAATGCACAGGCAGTTTCTGATGACCTGCCACTGCATGCTGACATTTGTGGTTGTTATTGTCATTCTCACCAGGAAGTGACAGATCTTTATGTAAGGTGCCAGGTCATTAAGTAACTGTCTTGGTTCAGTACCTTCATTTTTATGCTGTGGTGGTTGGATACTGTCACAGGAAAAAGGTTTCTTATGAATTAATGACATTGAAAGAGAACCTTATAAATGAACCGTAATACACTGCACAACTGCACATTCTCTTTTTCTTTTTTTTTTTTTAAGTCTGAGTCCCGGTGATCCTTCAATACTTCAGGTTTTGTTCAAGCTCACGTAAGTTACTACATGTAGGACTATAAACTACAAATGGTGATATCTGCACATAATGACTCTACTTAAATAGCCAAAATAATTACAAGGCTTTTATTCAAGAATCATATCTTTCCATATAAGAGAATATATTCTGGCTGTAGAATTCAAAAGATAACAATAGAAGTTATTCTGCTTTATAGTTGCTTCTTTTTCAGGAATATCAATGAGATCATTCTTAAGAGTTTGTGTGATATTAAAAGCCTGACATTTTTAAAACACAGATCAGGCTCTGAGTTGATCAAGCTGAGCACTTGCATCTGGTTGCTGAAGTGAGAGTAGCAACAGTTTTGAGCATGATCAGTCTGAGGAAGAGTGTTTGGAGATGAAACAGGAGCTGTCACAGATTTTTTAGGCTCATGTGGAAAGAGCTAACCTAGCAAGGTTTTAATAAGGGCAAAAATCCAGCTCCACAGTTGGTAGGACTAGTCTAACATGTCATCTCGTGCTTACGGTAGACTGGATTCAGTCAGCCTTCTCGGGTGGAGGCATTGCCACTGCTCCTTTTCATTCAGAGGCAGCTTCAATTTACACCCTAGATAACCTGCAGCTTCTCAAAATGTGCAATTAAATGGTGCTTGTGTCTCTCCCAGAGGCCTGATAAATATCAGGACAAAGACAGTCACTGCATCCAGCCTCTAACAAAAATGGTGGCAAAATTTTATAATAAAGGGAAAGAATTTTTTGCTCTTAAAATTGTACTGCTTTTGCAAAATAAGTGAGTGGGATACTTTACTGGCATGATACAAAATAGAAGTTTATCTGAGCAGTTACAATCACTGAAATAGGAGTAGGTGTATCTAGTGGTACTGTATCTTGGGGGTTTTTTTATATTGTTCACTTGAAAATTTGCATCATTCAAAGGAAGATAGTAAGTTTTTCATCTATTTGTTGCATTAGAGAGTAGGTTCTGTTTGGATCTCAAACACTTTTAATCACAGTTGAGCGAAATTTTTCATGTGAAACTTTTTTCAAGACAAATTCAGACTTAGAACTTTAAATTGTTTCACATATACAAATCAGTTTCATAACTTGCTTTGAAATCATTATAAACTGCTTTAGTTACAAGATTGCATAATATCTTTTCAAATAAAAATTTGATTTTGGCAATTGAAATAACTGCTTTGAAAGCCCCACCTCCTCCCCTATTTTTGAAATTGCAAACCATGAGAATCAAAAGGAGATATACAGGCTTTGTAAAATGAAACTTTTTAAAGGAACTGAAATTATGATTTAAAATTTTCCTTTGTGTGAAAATATCTGATTTACTTTCATTACAGATTATAATGTTGTCTTGAGAAATTTGAAGTAGCCATGAACTGGAAATAGATTTGTTACCAGCTTTGCTGTTCCACACTGTGCTGTTTCCTGAGCCCCTTGATAGTATTAGTGCATTGCTTATTATCTTTTTGAGCAAACATTTTTTAACTCATGTGTAGTTGATACCACTATTTTTGTTCCTGCTTTCACTGGCTTGATTGAAAGGTTTAACACTTGTAACTACTGTCTTAGAAAGGTATTGGAGAATTGTGGGAACTGCTCATTCAAAGCAAGAATTTCAGCTAATGTGCTTCAGAAGGCTTGAGTTGGAAATAACGGCGTTACACACATTCACAGAGATCCAGTCGTTAAACAGGTCTTAACATATTTATGCTGCTTGTGTCAGAACTTGAACTGAAAATCACTTTGGGTAAACTGAACTAGTAATTTTTTTCAGTTGTCAAAAGCTACCTTTGGTTTAGCACAAGGTGTCGAGACAAAAGAATAGCTAGACCAGTCATCCACTCTGAAGACTGACTTGATGAAAATGACATTGTGAGCTTCCATCATGATGTTGCTTCACAGATTTCCAGATCAGACATACTGACTTCAAGATTAAAACAAGGGAGTTTGGGCTTATTTGCCAGCCTAAGAAACTCAGTAAAAAGTCTGAAAATCTGGCTGGATTGTTCTGCATTAATCCCATTGCAAATCTCAGGTATAAATGACTGACCCTGAAATTGGAATTTGGGAAGGGGCAAGATATGAATCTTGCTGCTATCTGTACTGACTTCTTGAAGTTAATGGGATCAAAAAGCAGAACAAAAATCACCAAAAGTTGTTCCATGAGAAGTAGAACTAGTAGAGTTGGGTTTACGATTTATGGATGTCCTTTGCACTCTCCTACTTCCCATTCCTCTATCTTATGCTCTGTGGCCTTCCTAAAGACTAAAAAACACATAGGAAAACTGAAGATATAATCTGAAGGCTATGCCATCCCAGTAGGTTCTGTTGTAGCTGGACAGCAGGTTCAGAAATTATCCCAGAGGGTTAATGAAGCTTAAAACTCACACAGGCATCAGAGGGAACTGCAATTGTGAAGATTAAATATGCTTATCTTATTATGGCTTTAGAAGACTAATACGATGCAAGTAGACTCAAAAAATTCAACCCAAATTTATATTAGAGCCAAGATTGTGCCACTTCTGCTAGTTGTGGAATGTACCTCAGTGCATGAGCAGTCCCACCAGCAATCAGTAGGGCTGCTGAAGAACTAACTTAGTATCTGACTTCAGATTAGATGGCAGAATACTATTTCATAAATTATTAATCAAGTTGTTCAAATTATTCCTTTAATGTTTGGCATATTTATTATGCTTATAGCATTTCTAATACACATATGATGCATTTAATCATAATGTGATGCTTCAAATATAAGTAGTATTTAAGGTAATTCATGTGTCTTCATGTCACTCAAGCTCACGGTTGAAATGGTTTCCTCCCAAGGTCATGAAGATCTTGTATTTAGTATTTATGCTATTTGTATTCAAGCCTTAGTTAACTCTACTGATAAATGTTTAAAGAGAAGATCCTTTTACATGGGTCTCCCCATTCCCATTTCTATCCTTTACTGGAGCTCTGCAGGTGTGTTTCACATTCATGAGCATCTGAAACATGTCTGAGTTTTGCTTTTTTTCTAGCAAGTATCCTTTTGTTGGATCAAATCCATTAGTTCATTTCCCTTGAGCTGCTCTTTCAAATGCAAAAGGATAATATTTAATTTCAGGTAAAAACTATTTTAAGCAGAACAGGTTTCACAATTCATAAAATAGTTTTTGTTAAAGGTATTTTTTGTAAAAATATTTCTAACATAACTGAATTGCTGGGCTGTTATTAAAATGTTGCATTTTGGAAACAGTGACACTTCCACATGGTCTCTTACATAGGCTGTGTATTTGTAATCAGTTGCTGCTTTTATAAATGGTATGCAATGCACAGGAGAGTGAGTTCGCACATCCTTTTCTGTTCATGCACACTGGCCTGTGGACTATAAATGGAACAAAAGGATGAACTTCAGTGGGCACTTGCCACTTTTCAAGATAAATGTGTTGATGAGTTAGAACTTTGTTGATATGCCTGAAGTAGTTTAAATAGACTGTGCCACATATATTTTTCTTGTTATTTTTAGAAGTCCAGCTCCAGTGCGACCTGAAACTACGCCATCAACTGGCCCTACAGAAAAGCAGGAGATTAAAGTTTCTCGTGTGAGGAAGTTAACGAGGCAGTACAGTTTGTGAGTAACGTATAGCACTATCTTTATGTTTTTGCCTACTGCAGCTGAAAATGAAGGGGGATGCTAATTATTGCTCTAGCTATGCCTTCTGAAAGGCATGAGTGCAATTACATGATAATGATCTTACACTGATACCATTCCTTTCATCACTGAGAATCTTTAAGCTTTTAATACAAAATGAATTTGCCATCCCTATGCAGTTGCTAACCCTCGGGATTGCAGGCCCTCTGCCTTTTTCTGAGCTTATAGGTTAGGAATTAAAAAATTCTTTCCCACACGAAATGTCAAAGACCTGGTCTGAGCTGGAGCAAGCTGCTCTGTCTGCTTCATTACAACCCCATTTGCAAAATGAGGAAAACAGTCCTTAGTTGTTGGGTGGTCAAGCTGTGCTGTCAGCCATTCCCTCTCAGAAAGTGCACCTTTTCTCTCTCTCTCTGATTTTGTCACATGCAGAAATTGCTGAGCCCGCTACAGCTACAGCCAGCAAAGTTAGGTCTCTTAGTCCTGGCAAGAGTGATCTGTGCCTATATGGCTTTGGCATCCCATTTACACCTAATTCATGTGTGACAGGGAACTTGGCAGCGTTCGGTAGGAGCAGTTTCCCAAGGCCTGAATGAAGCCTGCTCACTCACTCTGCCCAGCATAGCTCAGACAGCAGTGCACTTTTCTTGAACGAGACACCACTTCTACTACATCTTTTTCTACAAGCCAGGGGAAGGAATTTTCCTACATGTTTCAAGAGGCATCTGATTTTTCAGATTTTTATATAATTCAGGGACTTGTAGGTAGCAGTCAGCAAAGGAAAAGGCCGTGACACGGAGAGGACCAATTATCTGATGCTCTTCATATGGCAGGTAATGAACAGGACATGGTGGCTGATCTTATTCTTTGAGCACACTGATGTATAAGGACAGGCAAGAAATTCATGTCCCGTTGCAGGTAAAGTTACAGGTTTTGTACACACACTTGGAAAAGTTTTTGATTTAAGTTTTACTCTAAACAGGTTGTTCAACTTGGTCCTCAAATACTGCTACACGGCAAACAAAGAGAACAGGGGTATGCTGTGTAGACAATTTTGATGTAAGGGTACCTTGGTGATGTTGTGTATGCAGAAGCAGAAAATTTCCCATGGAACCATCAAAGTAAGGTAGTGGGATATGGTGTTGAAGACAGCAAGGCTAGTAAGAAATCAGTTTTTAAGAATCTGGGTGAAAAAAATTGGTCTAGGGTAGGTTAGGGCTGGAGAGGGTGTGTTTACCAATAAATAGAAGGTGACAACCAAAGGAGAGGTATAGGTACTAGGACATAGAATAATGAAGATAGGTACCTCAAGGGGTCATCCCTGAAGCAGAATCAGCTATTCCTGGATCATTCTTGTCAGAGAAAGTGTTTAGCCAACCTGTTCTTAAAGGGCAAAGAGAAAATCTTTGGGCCAGGGACTGAGCACCTTCCTTTCCTGTACATGAACGGTGAGCCAGTCCCCCAGAGCTGCTGAGCACCTGCAGAACACGTGGCCCCACACCTGAGAACGGCACTGAGGAAAGGAGGAGAGGGTAAATGAAAATGAGTGAGAGGTTATCCTAGAGAGAAGGGAAAAGATGCCAGGGGACACCGGGAGTAACAGTATCACAGAGAATTCAGTAGTGTCTGGGAAGAGCAGAACTTGGGAAGGCAAGAGCTGAAGTGACGAATGGTGCAGTGAGAGGCAAGTGGAATGGAAAGGAGACTAGAGGCAGGGTTATGCGGTGGAAAAGGCAATGGTGTTATTACACACATAGAGAGAAGCAACATTTAAACACTATATTTTTTTTAAAAAATATTTATGAATTCAGGAGTGAATTCTCTGGGTTTGGTTGGTGAGGTTTTGAGGAACCAGTTTTGAGCATGTCTTGCCCCCATGTGGAGTTTCAGTTGTCCAGTGTTAAGCATGAGGAACAGCACCTCAAGCGCACATAGGCACATCTAACCACAGGTGTCACCTATGCTATGGCCATGTGTAGGGCTCCATAGTTAAAAATATGGGCCATGATGGGTTTTTTTTTTTTTTGTAGACCCAAATTCTAGTCAATTTAAATTATCTTGTGTCTGGACTGCAAATATGGAAAATGCAAAGAAATAGTGAAGAAGTATTGTGAAAGGAATACAGTGAAGAAGGCCAATTCTCGGACTTGCAGCTTACATGCTAATAGCTCGATGACTGATAAGACTGGATCCTAACCCTTAGCTTTGCTTTCCAGACACTAAGAAGCCTTTCTGAACTAGCAAGTTCTCGACAATTTTCCACTTCATTGTATGCAACAGAGCAGCTTTACCCAGCAAGGATGGGGAGGGTGCCATTGTATTCCTGCTGAGAGTGGGGAGCAAGGACTGAGAAAATGTCAGCTACATGTTTCTGAAAGAGAGATTAACTAGGTCAACAGCCCAACTCTGGCATTAATAAAACATCTATTGAACAGGTTGAAAAGACTTTGCATTTTCTTTCCAGCTTAAAACCAGTGTATTGTACATGCTCTGGTGGTGAATTCTATCCTTACCCAGAAGAAATAAAAAATGGAGCATGGAAAACATAACATTAATCACCATAGCTTTATATCATAATAAAAAACCATTGCTATCACCCAAACTACCCACCATAAGTCTGTGTACCCTGTATGTCATGTAGTTTTGAAGTACTCTGTCGCCCAGGCATGCTGCCTTCAAGTAGCACTGAACCAAGTACAGTTCTGTTCTGGAAGTGTCTGTCAAACTGGCATGGCAGGCATCTGTGCACTGTGACTACCTAATTGGCAGTTAAAATTGGTGCCATTTTATGAGCAGAAATCATTTTTCTCATCATTTTTCCATGTGCTTTAAGCTGTCAAGCTGTAGTCTTTCCTTTTCACACATCATTCCCAGTAATAAAGGTTTCATAGGCCAAATTGTGACTCTGTTTACCTCCATGCAATTGCGATTAGCAATTGGAAACATCCTCGCTCGGGGCTGACTGATCCCAATGATTTGTAGTCAATGGGGCTCTACAAAAGTAAATGAAGGTATAATATTCTCTACTGGCTTTCATTTAGTGGTGACAGTAGGTGAGATGGAAAGAGCTCAGCTTGACGGCCTAGAGCCCAAGGGCAGCGTGCAACCTGGTTTGAAATAAAATGTTTTCTCTGTAAACAGAATGGGGCAGGGAAAAGATACCCTCACAAGAATGTTTCTAAAGAGGTCCTTTTTGGAGTCAATCAAGGTCCTTTAAAAACGGTTTGAAAACAATAGCACAGACTGGCTGCATAATGGGTGTCAAATCTCCCGTTGGTCTAAAGCCAGTGAAGCAGTCAGTCCCATGGATGTATCTAGCCAGATATGTTCTTACCAATACAGCCAGCCTCCATAGAAAAGAATAAACATTAAAGTAGGGCAGTATCAAATCAGTTCATTTATTCATGCATGCATACTCCATAGAAACACTACTTGCACATCATACCCATAAGATTTCCATTTGAAGATGAGAGTTACCTAGCCGATCAACTTTTGAGGAATCTTTAAAGCTTAAAAATATCTCATTTACTTGAAAGTTAGCTGCATTACAGATGGAAGAGTAAACAGAACTTCACTCCAAAGCACTACAGCTGACATACAGGCTTCCAGTGCCTCCTCCAGCACAAGTATGGTCAAAGTCCAGTGACGTTTTCTAATGAGAAGATCTGTCTGCTTTTATCAACTGCAGTGATGAAGATGACCTTCCTCCAGCACTGGCAGCAGCAGCAGCAGCATCAACACCAGTGTCTTCAGCATCTCCCGGGTCACAGAAAACGTGTACGCCACAGACGTCAGAAGGACAAACACAGGTTTCACCTGGTGGCAAGGTAATATGCAAAGAGATGAGCTTAGATCAGTTTGGAGAGTATTCAGGGAGGGTGGGAGGGAGTTGCAGATAACATGTTTTCCTTAAATGGACCAACTTTACATTTAGGAGTAGTTTTTAATGCAGACTTGTAGTAATATGTTTAACCTGTTGTGTAAGGAAATATTTAGAGCCTGCTCCAAGACCCAACTAAAATCAATAATAGTTTTTCATCAACATTAGGGGGCAGTGGGTCAGGATTAAATTAATATTTACCTTGATTTCAAAGGTGCATAATTTTGTTGTCTGTCTTTCCTGACTAGCCATACTTAAAAAACATTGTATGAAATTTGAAATCCATTTGGAAATCTATGCTTTACGGAATTAAAAAAAACTGAAAAACAACTAACAGAATTACAGAAATTAAATGTTTTTTTCAGTGCTGGGTTTCTTCTTTGCCTTTAGAGTTCCACAGATGCTGGAAGTACATTTGCTTTGGAGCCAGGTGACCTCCTGATGGATTTCACAGAGGCCACACCTATGGTAAATAGTTTCAGTTTGCAACCAGGAAAATGTAAAAGTTTTCAATAATTTGTCTGCAGCTATAATAAATGGGATACTATGCAGTGTGTTGGATAGTGCACAGGAATAAAGTAAGTTTCTTTGATATTTGGTGATCCTGAGCATCCCTCAAACTCAGCTCAGCATCTTTGAAAATCAGTCCACATCAGCAAACATTATGGCTGAGCTTTTGAATGCGATTCTTTATTGTTGGATGTCTTCTCGTTTCTCTATTCTACCTGGGTATCTTTACACCTTGCTGCACTGGTTTCATGAGCTTCTTTGTCCCTTTAACATAGATTCCTAATGTGATCATAGATTTGCTTTTGGGAGTTGTCTGGGAAGTCCCTTCTTCTCCTTGTCCAACAGCCTATCCAAAGACGTGTAGTTGCACTTTCATGTTTCATTAGCAGAGTGCTTTGCTTCGCTTTCAGGCAAAATAGTCTATAATGTGTTGATTATTAACTTCTTTTTTTAGAGGTATATGATTTGTATTTTTGCTTAAAAGCCAAGGAGAGATGCTCATCCCACTGAGGTCAAAATGCCTCTTGACTTCCGTGATCTCAGGCTTTCACCTCAGATTCCCAGCATGCTACTTGAAGGATCACGGTATGATCCTTAACTTTCTCCGAGTCATCCTGCATTGCAAATAGCTCTAATGCCAGATATCTCCTGTGCTGTCCAAAGCCATTTTTTCTGTCTTCTAGAAACCATGTTTAAAGCATATAAAAAGCACAACAGGGGCAGCACTACGTTTTTGGCCTAAACACATTTGTATTAAAGTACTTCTGTTCTGGACATCGCTTTCACTGCATGGTTAGGTCCTTGTTAACAGTATTGGCTAGGTGCTGTGGGGATGTGTGTTTTGCTTCAGAGACAGTATGGTACCAGTCTGTAAATAACTGCTTGTGTCCTGTTACCACTGGATGAGAGATGTGGCTTCCCCTGCAAGTCTGGTGAAGTGAAGGCTTATCCCTCCTAGGCCACTCCCTGCTTGCAGAAGGGATATGAATATTCAGCCGTGGCTTTTTGGCTTCAGAGGCGCATTGAGGTGGGTGCAGGGTGTACGATGCCTAGAGACTTGCTGCTGTGGATAGGAAGACAGGTTTGATGCAGGGGACTAGGCAGGAGCTAGGGAGCAGCTGAGACTGTCACTGATATATTGCAGGTTGGGAATGGACAGCAGCCCTAGAAGGACAGAGAGATCTGCGTAGCTGTTCTCTCTCATGCAGTTTTGAGCCTGTGGGATTGTTTCTTCACAAAGCCCCCGAGGGCACTTGATGGTCCCTCTATAACTGCAGGAGGTCCCATAAGAATGTTCTTCACATGCCATCAAAGTGCTATCGGCACCCACCCTGTTCCTGCTGACCCCCTTCAACCTGGCTCAGCAGAACAGTCCTTGCGCCCCAAGACTTTTATGGTGAAGATGTTGAATCTTTGAACTGCCGCAAATTGAAATTTAAGGGGCCCTCTAGCTCCTTGAGCCCCTAGGTCTCCTTGGTGGGAGAACTGTTCCAGCACTAGCATCTGCAATGAGAGTACAGTGCTTACTGCTCCTGCATCCGCCATATAGGAGGGACCCGCTTTTGCACCTGAAAATACCGTTGCAGACTGAGGACCGTCTACGGAAATGAGAAGGTTCACGTGGAACCTCCTTGAAGAGCTGGATGAAGAAACTATCCCATTCCAGAAAGTGACAGGAAGAGATGTATTTAAGCTGAACACTGCCCCACCCCGCCCTGTACATTTCTGGGGGAAGGAAAGATTAAAAGGGAGCAAAGGAAAGAGAAAGAGGTGCAGCATTCTGCAGCCTTTGTCTGTAGTTTGGGTTGACAAGACACAGGCAGACTGAAACTGAAACTACCTGAAAGGAGGTTGTAGTGAGGTGGGTGCCGGTCTCTTCCCAAGTAACAAGTGACAGGATGAGAGGAAATGGCCTCAAGTTGCACCAGGGGAGGTTTAGATTGGATATTAGGAAAAATTTCTTCACCGAAAGGGTTGTCAAGCATTGGAACAGGCTGCCCAGGGAAGTGGTGGAGTCACCATCCCTGGAGGTGTTTAAAAGACGTGAAGACATGGTGCTTAGGGACATGGTTTAGTGGTGGACTTGGCAGTGTTAGGTTTACGGTTAGAGTCAATGATCTTAAAGGTCCTTTCCAATCTAAATGATTCTATGATTCTATATAGGTTAGATTGTCCTTCTCTGTATTAATAACATGTTTGTGGCTAAACTGTAAGTAGTTACCCTTTGGAGTTTACTAATAGATTTCTTATTCCGAAAAACATTATACCATATCTTACTGTATTAATCAGAATTTTTAAAAATGCATCATGGAGACTTTAGCAACTGACTTGCTTTAGATAATGTAGGTTTGGGTTTTGTTTTCATTTAATAGAAGTCAGCATTACACACTTTTCCAGCTGAGGATACAGGCTTTTTTCCCTAAATATTTTACCCAGTCATGCTTTCCCCTTTCCTACCCCACCATCTGCTGACATAATTTATCACGCTGTATGTTCATAAACTAACCTTCCATTACTTTCTTGGTTTTAATATTTCAGAGAGCATGTACTGCACAGCATCAATCAACCCTTTTTGTTTTGTTTAACATCTATAAAGGTCAGCTTGTTCTCTACAGAGCAATTATTGTTTACAGACCTTTCTCTGCAGTTTCACTGGCTACAGGCTGCTCTCAATTAAGGTTCGAATGAAAAGTTTACTCTTCAGGGGGAGAGGCTCCAAACAAAAGCAAGCTATGGGGAAATGCATAACTTTGAGCCAGTTTGATTATTTAATAATTTTGTTGTGATAACATGTGCTGTCATTTGAGGGTCAAGATCATATACAGCTTAGTGTCTTGTTACTGTCAAGTCAGTGGTAGTGTTCTGGTTTTGCATGCTATGACCTGGCCCTTGGGAAGTTGCTTGTTAATTGCACCCATTTGTTTCACATTCAGTGACAGGTACAATGTCTAAAGGGGTCATTCATACTGCCTAATTTGGGGTATTTGCCTGAGGTGATAGGGCTGGAAGTTCAGGTTCCTCCATAGTCAGGGGGTTTCCTGCAGAGAGGTATTCAGACAGCTGTCTTCTCTTTCTGGTCTGGACTAGAGAGACTGAGGCATCTAAATTGGACACCTAAAATCAACTTTTTTGTTTTGGTCATGACATATGCTGCCAAACTTCCCCAGTTCACTGGAGAGCTGTTAATTTGGAAGCAGTTTCAGACACCCTCCATTCTCTTCTATAACGTTACTGGCAGAGAGTGATTAATAGTCACTGACTCAGCTCATGATCTTTGTTGTTCAGTGTCTAATCATTGATGCTTCTTGATGGCCTTGGGTTTTATTCATGTTTTGCTGCTGTTGCCCATACAGTGGAAGCTTTAATACATGCTGAGAGTTACAGTTAAAAGTGGAGCTCATAAAACCAAATTAACTTACAAAAATGGAAGGATTAGTGAATGGATTGGATTAGTAGAATTCATCCAGGCTGCCATGCAGGGATCAGAGCAGTCAAATTTGTCTATTCGGTCAGCCTGGAGGAGCTACGGTGATATATACAAGAACCAGCTGAGCTCTAAGGGTCACTTAGTCATCAATACTTAGACTGCCAGTAACAGCAGGACAATTGCGAGGCAGACTGATTTCAGGAAATCATTTTGCAGGAGAAATCATGCATATTTACTAATGCAGATTGCCTAGGAGGAAAGGTATCCTTTTGTGCTCTGCACTCGTCAAACCATGTAATTTCTGCACACTTCTATTCATTTTTCAAGTAAATCCTACAGTTAATTGATTGCAACACGTTACGTGCTGTCCTTAAAATCATTATATCATGTGCAGAAGAAAATCCCTATCTTTTTATACCACTTCATTGTGACTTTAAGCACTGTAGCTGGCTTGTATGTAAACAAGATTCAATCCCTCCTGCTTCTATGTTTCAGAGAAGAGCTGGAATTTAAAAAAAAATACAGCATTGTAGATGAAGAATTACAGTATCACACTATGAGCATCCTTATTGTGGTTTATTAAAATTAGTTTTATCACTGTAGTAGGCTCTTTCTGCCACCAGTCTCTCTCTCTCTGCGCCCCCTTGCCCCACCTCATTTCTAGCTTTTATGGAACTGGAAGTCAAAGCTTGAGCTTCAAGCTATTCTGTTCCAGCTTACAATCAGTTTGATTTGTGACGTGTATGAATGCAGAGCTTTCTCGTTTCATTACAGAAAGCTCAGTCCTAAGACCCTGAATAAATGTAACAGCTGCTACGCCATGCTGACAAATACCTTCCCAACCAAGACAGAAAGGCGATGTGTGCAAACTTCAGTTTGACCTAATGGAGTAGGGCAAAATAAATAAGAATTAACAGTTTCACACACAAAATGTAGCTATTCCTAAACTTGGACTAAAGTTTATAA
Organism: Fregata magnificens; assembly: GCA_013389945.1. Taxonomy (NCBI): domain Eukaryota; kingdom Metazoa; phylum Chordata; class Aves; order Suliformes; family Fregatidae; genus Fregata; species Fregata magnificens. The sequence goes on from WAAD01007127.1 coordinate 160,930, forward strand.
TGCAAGGTGGATGGGCTAGGACTAAATCATGATCACATCTGAAGAGATATCAGAGAGCACCAATTTACAGCTGGCAAGTGCAAACTACGTGTTCTTATTTCATGCTGTAGCAAGTGAATAAATTTCTAGGGCTTCACCTGCCATCTATTGGTGGAAAACAGTAAGTAGAAAACTATTTGCCTTTTCAAAACTTGAGATATCACGTTTAAAAGGTATAAACTATCGGTATGGTAGTTTAAAAATGAAAAATAAATGACCTTTAGTGTAAAACTAGGTATTTTTATATTTTTATTTAGGATGAGTTGGAAACAAATATTTTTATTTCAGTAATAGCATTATTAGTGTAAGTAATCCTGTTCATTGAAAGTGATCTCACTGAGTCTTACTGAGGGGTAGTGAGTAGAGGAGAATGAGTAAAGAATCTTCTCATTCCATTCCCATTTAATATTTGTTATATTGATAAAGAAGAGTTGATTGGATTTTAGTTGCTAAACTTTTATGACAATTTTGCAAGGTTTCAATAAGCCAGATAACAGAGTGGGAAATGAGTTCAGTGTTTCTTGCCTTCCTTTTGAAGATCTTTTCACTTACTGTGCAAAGCAATTTTTCGGAAGACATGTAAACATATCAAACTCTAATAGCTCCATAACCAGTCCTTTTGGCATTGAATTCTAAATAAAAGCAGCTGTAATGTAATTCAAGACTGATATTTGATAAGAGCATTAGATGGCATGTATCTACCAACTAACTGGCAGAAAGTATAGATCAAGTATCTCTGCATGCCCCAGAGGTCTTTAAAACATCTCAGTCAGAGACAAATTTATAAATGCTTTATTTGTGGTGAACTACATACTGAAGATAAAATAGGTCTTCTCAAAAAACTTAGGAAGGCTATGTGATATATTTCAGAATTAGAAGCTTTCTACTTTTACATCTTCATAACAACAAAAAAGATTTCTTAGTACAAGCAGAATTGGAAGCAATAAATATGACCTGGATTCAAAGGAGAATGTTCAAAAACGCTATTTTCTAAGCCAACCTCTCAATTAACAGTGTTTGTACATTCCAGCTTACATGCAATGGCCAATTATAAGCAAAAGAATTTGCACAAAGAAGCAGTTTGTCTGTTATATGTACAGTTATACATACAGTTAAGAACTAAAAGCAGTAAGCAACATGTTCAATGTACTTTTATTCCCAGTTTCAAGTTCATGCCCTTTAACTCCATATTAAACTAAGAGAAAGCAAAGAGCAGCAATTGCTAAAGCAAACAACTTTAATACAAAAAACTTGTTACAACAGACAATAAATCTAGTTCCGTAGGAACTCAAGGAATACTTTAAATTTACTGATATTGCAAAGGACCTTTTTTCTGCTGTAAGAGAAGGGCATCAACCAGATAAAAACACAATTAGAAGGGGTGCACTGTACTGCTCAGTCAAATTGAGTATGAGACGCTTAACTGGGGGTTTGCAGAAAGTGCTCAGTGCTGCATGCAGTGCAAGGCTCCTGGGAGCACACAGTCTGAATCAAGCAAATGCAAATTACCTGAGCATCGTTTAGGTGATATAAAGCATGTTAATAACTAGAGAGGGGACTTAGCAGGTTTTTAAAAACAATCATGCCACTTGAGCAGCCAGAAATATGGGTGAATACATTTTGGATTGTACTTTCACACTCCCTGATAGCTGATTCTTATAGTCTGCACACATAAAGCACTATAAATAGGTCTTGCAACCAATATGTAGCTCTGCATGTTCAAGCATGGGGCTTTACTGGTGGATGCCAGTCTCATAAGCAGTCTATTGAATTACTAATATGCAAGATAACTGAGTGTCTGGGAATGCAGTCAGGCTCAGAGACTGCCTGTTGGATCTTAGTTTAACATCCACTAAAAAATGTAAAATGCTTTGACTGCTACCCAACTATTTGGGGATTTGCTCCCTTTCATCCATTACAGAAGGGCACACAGAGTCAGTGAAGAAGCAAAATGAGAGAATGCTAAAAGATTAACTGTAAACATCTAGATTTCCTTTTGATTTTGCCTTTATTTAAGCGATTTAAACTCATTGGCTCAATGAATGTTTTTTTCCCCATTATCTGTATGCTGAGCAGAACAACTCGGTGTACTCTGTAAATGTATGACAGATGATTCAACACTTCCCTATTTCTTTAACTAATTGAAAGTGAATTCCACAAGGAATAAAAAGATCCACAAGGTGAAATCCATTGCTGACTTTGCACCAGTGGACACTGTGATAAATTGGATACGATGTGTACATGAGCAAGAAAAGGTACAAAAAGAGGGGAAGGTGTTAAGTGGAAAAAAAGTGCAGGCGTGATGCTGCACTGTGCCTACTTTATATCTTCTAATTCACTGCTTTAAAATACTGAATGACCACTGGCTAACCTTTTTTAAACTTGCGATGAAGGTAAGGGTAGAATGTCAGAAGGTAGTTTGGATCAAGAGGGTATAAGCTTTTACCTGGAGAGGCGACAAAATGTGCCACATACAATTACTTTTAGTCATCTCTGTACGTTTTAAGATGCTGTTTTAACCATCCTCCGGCATTCCAGGTGCCTGCCCCATGCCTGTAGAAATTATAAAAGAAGCAAAGGCCCATCCATAAATCTGTTTTCTGCCAGATCATGCAAGCAGAGCTGGTCCTGGAGCTTAAAACTTTGGCTGGACTCTATAGCATGCCTGCCACATGCTGGGAGCTCATTTGAGGAGACTTTTACATCAGAAGACTGGTGGGTCTTCTACCACCTGTGTGCCTGCAGGGAGATACAGTCAGGCAAATAGCTTAGAGAACAGCTAGTGCTCTGTAACTAAAGTCTGCGAGATTGTTGCCCTGTGGTGGGATGTTTGCTGTGCCCAGACAGCTGGTGTTTTGATGGCAGTTTACAGACTTGCCTATGAAGCTGGAGGATTGAGGTTGTTGTGTCACAGCTGTACACGCAGGTCTTTCTGTAGGTAGGTGCTGGATGGTTCCATCTGTCCCAGCTTCCTTAGTGGGGCTGTGACAGGAGCTGGATCAGCTCGTTGATACAGCTGAACACTAACCCCACAAACAAAATTATTTAGCTTTAGGTCAAATCATCTGTGAAAGCCTGTGGTTTCACAGATGCTTCTCCTGAGGACTGTGGAAGTGATAAAGTACATTTGCAAGTAGTGTAGTTTCTGGAGTAGTACTCCAAATGGGACTACTGTGGCTGTTGAAGTAACTTTAAAATGAAGTTTGATCAATTTATGAGAGGGAGTCTAGAATGTGCTTGACTGCAATAACAGTGACTTGAGGCCAATTGACAGGCAAGATCCTAGGGAGGCTGCTCCCTAACAACGCAGAGCATCTGAAACTGCCAAACACCATAGGCAGGGCAGTGCAAGACTGTCTGTGTGCTTCTCTTTTTGTGTAATTAGTGCAATAACCATTTTTAGTCCAAAGCTTTTCTAAGTGCCTCTGAAATGATATAAATTGCCACCACTTCAGCAGCGGTTAGTAAAGTCAGAAAACTTGAAGATCATAAACATTATTGTAGCTTAAAAAACAGAAAAAAAAGAGGAGGAAAATACTACCTTCAATCCCTTTCTCCTGCCTCCCCATCAAAAACATGATCATTCCATGACAGTAACAGCTTTCTCTTTTGCTTGAAATCAACATCAGAATAAGTGAAGGGGATCAAGTAAATGCAAGCAAACAGATTTTAAGTTGGCTGACATCTACCTCCTGCTGCAAGCTGAGAAGTCAAATCTTTAGCAAATCTTTTAGAACCTGCATATTGTTGTAAATCAGGTCTGGTATGTTCAATCATACTTTTGCTCAATATCTTTTTTTTATTTCAGATTATTGCTTTCCTTTTCAAGTGAATGTGTTTCATTAGAAACTTAGAAGTAGTAAGCAGGTGTAACATCTGCCTAAGAAGAATAAAAGTGAACAACAGATAGACAGGGCTTTTCAGACACAGAGCATCAACTTCTGGATCTACTGACTGAGTCTCCTTCTTTTCCACTCTACAGTAACCCACGTAATAGAAAAATATTTAGCTTCTGTGCAAAAGCCTACTTGAAACTAGGTATATCTTTTTATGTTTGCTCTCAATGAGACAAGTGTAGTGATGAAGCTATTATGTCTCAAAGTCTTTTGATAAAGGCGTATTAATCACCTTTGCAGTGGCCTGCAAAGTACATAATTCCTTTTGTCTCAGCAGCTGTGAAGTTCATAATCTTTCTTCCTCATTGTGATTAGTGACAATTGCATTTAGACTCCAGTGAGTAACTATTGTGTATTTGTTTTCTTTCCAACCCACTAATGAATTGATATATGTGTAATTCTAATTCACATTTTTCCAGTGTGATAGCGAGTGTGATGCTAACTGCTTGGCTGTTCTGTGGAATTTCAATTGAATGCCTCCAAGCTCCAACAGAAAATGGAAACATCTGCTTTCCGAGCTGTTTTTTGACTGACTGGGTAACTCAACTTGTAAAACCAGCAAAAAGAGCAAGTAAACTTTCTTTTTATTTGCCAGTCAATTGAATAATTGGAACTGATAGGAAATCTTCTTTTCTTCTTCTTTGATTGAAGTAAAATCTAGTTGTCTACATTTTCTTTCAAAAGCCTGTATTTTGAAAACATCCTGAATCAAATGTCAGAGAGTGGTAAGAAGGGTAGAGAGAAGTATCAGGCCAATTTGAAATGTTTTCATTGTAGCAATTGTGAAGTGTTTCAGTTTCAAGTAATGTTTGTTAATTAATTTCAATGAACTCATGTTTCCAATCAAAATGTCATTTCTAAATTAGGCACTAAAACCTCCTCTGACAAAATGCTGAGATAAAACCATTCTTTTGTACTACACGGATTCTTTTGTAACACATTCGGTTTGCATAAATTGGCATTTCTTGATGAGTATTCCTAAGCAGCTCCAACAGCATCTCTTCTGATGAACCACCAGCAGTACCTAAGTGACCACCAACTTTCTCTTGTGGCCTGTCTACTGACTTGTCCGCTGCTTTTTACTGTTATTCACAACAGTGGGAAAATCCCCTACCAAGGCATATTATCTATTTAATTTGTTGTAGTCTGTCTACTAGCAAGCAAAAACAAAACAGAGACCCAGTCATTGGCTTGTGAGATTTACATCAGGACAGACCTTTTGCTCTGACTTTGTACAGAGCCTAGGACAAGTCTTATAACTCAGAAGAGTGGCAATAATAGAAACAGCCACTAAGTTGAACTGACAAATTGAAGTCTGCATAAACCTCAGCATGTGTGTAGTAATTCCACATTTTCTAAGCCTTGTCCCAAATATTGTCGGTCATAGAGGAAAATTGTAATTTAATTGTGGAAGGAAGAAAACAGGAGTTGCTTAATTCCAGCTAATCAACTATCATGGTAACTGGATTAAAAACCACTGAACTCAGTAGAAAGGGTCATCTTCTGTTCATTACCCCTTCTATCACCCTCTGAAAAACAAAATAATAAACTGTTTTGGGCTGAGGAAGAAAATTTCTACAGAGGGAGATGTCCCGTACATCCAATTTAAGCCTGCTGACTAGAAAATAGTTCTTGCATACTCCTTAGTTATTCCTTGGAACTTGGCCACAAAACCATCGCTATGGAAGAACTGTGGATTTATGGCTTGCTTTATGGCATGACATTCGTCTCATGTTCAGCAACCCAAGACCGAACCCCACCTCTTGGAGGAACAACCAGTGAGGTCAGGCAAGTGAACCTCTACAAAACTCCTTTAGCCAGTTAATGTCATTTACTGTTCCTCTGCCAAAAATTTGGCTAGAGTCTTGCAAGTGCTCCAATGCTGTGGAACGTCACCTGGCCGCTTTGGGCAAAGTGCCAGATATTACCAAGATGTATTTTGATGAAGGAGCTGCCCGTGCCATCTGGCACGCACACCAAGCCATGTGCACATGCTCTGCTGAGAGCCCTGTTGGCAGTGCTGGAGATGGGCAATCATGTGCCAAGTACAGTGGGCTTCTGACCACCTGAATTTGTGCACAATTTGGCACTCATCTCATGCTGCACCCGAATCAAGCAAACTGTCAAAAACAATAACCGTGAAGCTGAAGTGCTCCCATCCAGATAGAGCCCATGTGTTTGCATCAGTGGCTGAGCTGCCCAGATTGCAGACAAAGCTTGCTCTCTCCAAAATGCCTGTGGTCAGCAGAGCCCATGTTTGCGTGTGCCTCTAAAGCGATTTTGTCCTTCAGATCTCTCCTGGCTTGCTGCTAGCTGTTTGGAAAAAAGGGTTGAAGAAACCGTGCTTTCTCCCTCACCAAGAACAGGGGCACTGAGGCAGTGTGGATAAAGGCTTTTCTTCACATCTACAGTGTGGCTGAAGTAGGCGTATTGCTGCACCAAGAACAGTGAGTTCCCAAGCTCACAGAGAGCACGCTCTAAAAGCAGCAGGCACAGGATCACAAAAAAAAAATCCCAAACAACAACAAATCAAAACAACAACCCCAAGAAAACAGAGTATCCCAGGTCTTAGCCGTCAGCTATCCCAGGGATCTTGGGGAGAAAGTTAAAGCTGTCGCTGTAAGCCCCCTCATTGTTCCCCAGTTACAAGGTTGACAAGACCAGCTTCTGCTCCTCTTGCAATTTAGAAAGGCTTCAAGGTTTTTCTACATTGAATGAGTTAACTATAATCTTCCCAGGGACCATAACATCAGCAGAGGTTGCCAGACAACAGTGTGTTTTGGCCTCCTCCATCACCACATGGTGCTGGGAAGGGGCCTTGGAGGCAGTGGTGCTGGAAACATGCCTCGCAGGAAGTTCCCAGCTCCCAGTCTGGCTCCCGTGTGAGCTCCTGCTGGGATGGGCAGGAAGTCACTGACTGGGGACCAGGATCTGCCTGTGACGTTTTATTCACAGTGTGTTTCTTCCCCCGAAGAAGAGCCACAAGCAGACCTCCAGGGAGAGGACTGTCATTGCTTGGCCTCTCTCCCATTTCCCTTTTCTTCTCCCGGTCATTGCAACATTATAATCTTTTTCAGTCGCTTTCACAGAGATGTCTTTAATAATGGATCCCCTGAATCCTTTGCCCAACAAACAAATTCTGAGGAAGCAGAGCTCTGCTCAAATGGTAGAGCAGCCTTCTGGCATTCAAACTGCTGTCATTCCTGGGCCAAGCAGAAGAGTTCTGTACTTTTCCTCTCGGTCCAAAGGAGAAATTTCTGCTGTAATTAAGGACGGGTGAGAGTGAGCTATGTGCTAATAGCCCTAATCAATTGGGATTATCCCTTGGCTGGGACTAATCTCTTTAGCTATGGAACATGCCTGAGTACAGTGTCTCAGATTGGGAAACTGGCTCTTAAGGTAGCATCCCAATTTGTTCTTGAAAAAATGGAAATAAGCTGAGAAAAGGAACAATACATTTACTTTGATGCTGGATTGCTTTGATGAGGGACTCGACAGACACAAAGACATCTGATGTGTTTCATGGCACTGAATTGGCAAAGTATTACAATGCAAGTGTTTGAATCTGTAAATGTATATGCCTAATGAGCTGTTGTGTTTGAACACAACAAGATTTTACTTGCAGTCAAGACAGAACCTTTGTGTTTTTTCAATGCTTGGTGGCTGGCAGTGTGAATGATTCCATAGCCAAGGGCGTGAGGTTATGAATAAACAGGTTTTTATACGTAACATTTATCACAAAAGATTTACTAGATATGGGATTGGATTTGTTCATGCATGAATCTTAAACCAAGCAAAACATTGTTCCTTGTAGACTTTTAGCTTCTACTCAAGTTGGTCTTATTGATAGGATCAAATAGTTTTGCATCCACTACATTTAAAGAAGCAGTGCTCTGTTTCCATGATGCATGTTGGAAAGGGTGGCATATTATGATGGGAATGGATAATTGTCATACAGAAGCTTAATTCAGACCAGACTTTTAGAGTAGTGAGACTGACAAACTGCAGCACAGTGCAGCAGTTAGCACTCCTATGTGTATTTGAGTAGATCCTAATCCATGAGAGGTCACCAAAACTTGTAGGCGCATGCACAGGTTAAGGCTGCAGTAGTCACTGGGACTAGTCACATGCTGAAGTTGAAAATACACTCAGGTGTGCTTCTGGATAGATATATAAAAGTAGTGCACCAGTTCGTCATTTTAACACTTTTTCTGCAGCTCGACTGACTTCAATCTACCTGTGCTATTCTTTTTCTTTAGAATAATGAACTGTATAAACTCCTGGGGATTTTGGCAGAGTTCAATAGCCCAGAAAAATAGGACAGAAACTTAATGCAAAGTATTTCTTACTATCCTGACATTCAAAGAGACCGTGATTGGTTGAGTTTCTGGACACTTAAGGACTTTCAGCCAGCTTTTGATCTTACACAAGTAGAGATTGATTACAGTAGAAAGCCAAACTATTTGTTTGTGTTGGACAAGGGTCAGGCAGTGCACTGTTTGCGTCAATCTATCATAACTTTTCAGGAGAGGAATGTGATCCTGATGCTTTTGAAAAAGTGCAGGTATGTTATGTGGTTATTAGTCAGCCTTTGTTGAAATGTCCCTGGGTTTGAAGTCTCTGTGTTAATGAGGCATGGTGAACCAACAGTTATTGGATGATGAGCTGTCAGTGTCTATGCTTGGAAATAATCAGGTGTGGCTAGTGGTGAGTTTCCATCTGGTCCAAAATGCATGTACAGTCTGCTTGCTGGCAGTCAAATTGGGAAATATATGGCTTACTTGGGGCACTCTCAGCTGGCAGGAATCACAGTACTCATTTCCTCCTCTTCATGTTATCCATCTTTAGTGACTTTCTTCTATGACAACAGCCTCCATCTGCAGAAGACGCCACATAATTTTGTTGGCTGTGCACGTGATCTAGGCACCTGGCACTGGATCATCGTTGATTTCATTGGTAAAGACCAAGGGGCAAAAAAGGTAACTTTGCATTAGCTGTCCTAGCAATGCAACTAACTTATTCTGCAGCAGCGTTGGAGAGCAACCATATTCAGCGAGCATACCTACTGCTTTTTGTTTGCTTCATTTCTGTGTTTTAAACAAAGACCAAGCAAATGCTGCAATCTTTAGTCTGCATTTTAGCCAATGCATTAAGACTGTGACATCATTTTGCCTTGCCACGTTTTCCTCAGGGGATGGTGACTGGGCTGACAGCCCATGCTGAGGTTATGTTCTGCTTAAGTTTGCTCACCTTCACAGCATCAGCAAGAGAGTACTGAAAATCCCGAAGACTGTGAGAGCATGGACACTGCCTTGCTTTTGTCACATCTGAATTGTCATTATTCTGTATTCTTTTGAAGAATGTCTTCTCAAAAATAGCCTCAAGGCAAAGCTACATTGGAAAAATGATCCAGGACATGCATTCCCTTCCGATGTGCTGTAGAGATGCTGGGCTGACTTAATAACATTACTACCATCATCCCCTGTCCCCTCCCAACACCTCTGAAATCACTTTGCTAGCAACCCATAATTACAATCCTTAGAGAGAAGATCAACAGACTACTCCATCTTTAAAGGCAGCATAAGAGGGATACTAGCACCAACACAATTTGCAGGGCTGCCCTTGCAAATTAGTACAAAAGTTGGCATGAAGATTCAGGATTTCATCTGGGGCATCTTAACTACTGTGTTTTGGGTAGACCTGTTTGTAAACAGTGTATAGCTTATACTGTCGCCACAAACTACTCTGCATTAAGCATCTGTGAAATGCTATAGCTGCAGCAAAGCCAAGCTTCAGCAGAGGCTGAACCTTGCACATCACTCCCATGAACTCCCTTGAGCATCCATTTGGGAGCCAGAAGTCACTGGAGCACAGCCAAGGAGCCAAACAGCCACGTCCTGACAATGCCTCTATGCTAGGAAGGGTTGTGCAAAGTGACTCTAAGAGGGAGGAAAGTGTCTGATGGAGAGGAAAGTATTAGTCCTGTTGTACAAGCACCCAGTGAGACATCAAGAACGTGCTGTATGCTGCTGGGGCTCATTCCAGGACAGGTGGACTCAGCCTCCAGCAGGGTCCAGAGAAGGGCTGCCATACGTCAGTGAGCAGAGGAATGGCAAGTTCACCATTTGAGGGGACCCCAAGAGAACTTGGCTCAGCAAGGATACTGTGGATTGAATGTGACCCTCAAGGTGGAGCTTTCTCAGTTTACCAAAAGGAGTTAAGTGGTACCTTTGGGGAGGGGGACTCTGTACTGCAGTCCTGCAGTCCTGTGGTAACTCGCACCAAGCAGATAAGTCAGATGAGTCAAACAATTGGATTCACTTACGTTGGTTCTTAGGTGTCAATGAATGTTGTTTGAAGCATTTCCTCGAACTCCAGTCTCTGCCAGTTATTTGCAAGATGAGCAAGGGAGACCCGAAGACCAGATGGAGCTAGGAGGGAGATTTCACAGTGTTATGTCCCCAGACGGAGCGACAGTAGGCAGGGAGGTTCTGAACATGTAGTGTTTCCCTGGCTTGGCGGCTTGCACAGAAACCCATCCTCTTCAGAAACTTCACACTGAGCGCCTTAGGGTGTTTTCAGTGGTACATTTCTGCAAAACTGCCCCTCTTTAATGTGTGTGAATGAAATCCATCTGCTAACACTGACATCTGGATATCGTTTCAACAAGTGGAAAAAATCCTGCATCCCGTGAAAAGAAGGTGGCCTATGATGCAATGTGCGTGGGATTCGCACCAAGTGTGATTCATCAAGGTATTTAGTTCACACAGCCTTTTCCAAGACGGATTAGCCAATGGTATTGCTGATTTACATCTCCATCCTGTTACAAGTTTATAGGACTGCACTGGTTTGGTCTGATTTTTGCCCTGTGCATCCAGGCAGTGATTACCCCTACCTACCTGTCGCGCCGGTTTTGTTGCCACCTGCGAAGGGAGTGAACTGGGGTTGACGTTACCTGAGTGATCGATCACTGGAGACACAAACTACTCCCACTCAAAAGAATTTGTTTGGCCATAGGGGTATTGCATGGTGAAAAATGCCAGAAACTCTTCGGTTTTACATTTTCCACCTCATTATTCATTTCAGCCACTGAAATGGTACAACAGCTGACAAGGAGCTTTATTGCAGAGTCCAGAATCATATCACTGGTTTTGGAAACCAGGTTTAATGGTTAACTGGTGTTTTTAAAGTCACATCACACATCAGGACTGGGAAATGCTAACGCAATGTACTCCAATAGTTTTGGCTGCTGATCTTTTCTAATTTGATGAGTAGAAACAAGTCTCTGTGCTGTATGGATGTGATGGTATTCAACTTACAGCATGTATTTTGAAATAAAGCACCACAGAATATTCCTCTGGCTACACTTGTGTACTGAGAGCTGTGTTTATGACACCGCTTCAGGTGTTAGCACCTCTGCTTCTGCTGCGATGCACAGGAATCTAGTGAAGTGTTTGGCCTAAAGTTTGTCTCCCATCTGGCCAGTATACTAAGTGACAGTGCAAACCCACTGAGATCGCACATATTCTCCAGCATATTATAAAGGCCTCCAGTCAAGGTGCAGGGGATGGAAGTGAAGTCTCAACAGCAGAAAACGTTACCGGTCCTTTGTAGAAGGAAAGGAGGTTGTGGCAGGGCAGTGAATATACTGACTACCCATGTCCAAATTAAGCCCACTTCTCCCAAAAGTGGTATTTTTTTTGTCGCAGCAAGGACATTTGTAGTATTCCCCTCTGATAGAAATACCCAAAATAGCTAATTTTATATCAATTAACACATTCCAACCGCTGACTCATTTTCCACAATTCTCCTGCTGTTTTCCTTTCAGGTGGGAATACTCTTTCTTTGTCTCCCTCTACTTCCGTTTGCTTTTATGAGAACATTACAGTTTTTTTCTCCTAACCCATCTAAAAGGTTTTTCAGGAAAGTACAATTGTTTTTACTGAGATTTTAAATTCTGCCCAGAAGAACTCTTTGCACAAATGCAAAGAAAACCGGAAGGTTCTTGTCCTGTTGCCCCTTTTCTTCCTTCACCCTCCTTCATTCTTCCTTGCAGTATAAATATCAAGGAAATTTAGTGCTGTTAATTCTTTCTGGTTGTGGCAAAGATACCTCCAAAATATGTCACCCCAATGGACAGCTAATAATGCAACAAAAATCTTTGAGTACTAGCAGAAAATTATCCACAGAGGAATAAAATTTCATTCGTTTTCCCACAAAATCAATGTGACTGTTACATTGACTGGTTTTCAGATTTTTCTCCCTAAAGATTACTTGACCACTGGACTTTCCCTGGACTGTGCTGATCCTTTTTGTATTATTCTTTTTTTTCTTTTCTTTCTTTTTGTTAAGAGACAACTGTTCTTTTAAGCTTCGTAAATTCTCAACTTGCCAAGCTAAATATTCTAGACAAGGAGATACTTGTCCAAAGTAGTTCTGCTGTGGTAATGCACCCTGACCTTTCAAGCAAGGGGCATTTGAGGTTGTGAAACAAGCCCTCAGCATGCAAGATGCTGCTGGAACGCAGAACGCCTTCCCTCCCTTTTCATGCTGTGCCCCTGTGATGTGACAGTTACTTATGGGACCTGCTTTAAAGGTTGTTTTATGGTTGTTACTTTGGCTGCAAGACTGTTTCACTCTTGCAGAGAGCGCAGGTGTGCTTGAAATCAATTTTTATACTTAAAAGTCTGCCTATGCTGTTATCAAGAGCACAGCTCTGACCTCTTGTTGCTCACGATATTTCTGTAGCACCTGTGACACCAGTTAGTCTCTTTTGCTCCTGTGGAAGAGCCTGACTGTGCCAGAACCTGCTCATCTGAGCAACTCTGCAATGTGGACACCATTGCTGCTCCACCTGCCACCACAGGAATTTTTGTGCTCAGTTGTAAAGCTCAAAGCTGTTATTTCTCTTGTTTTGTCTTATGCCAAAGTAGACAGAGTACCTCAGCAGCTTGTCTATGGGCAATCCACACGCTAGCAGCTACTGTGTTTTGCTAGTCTGAGCAGCTACAATTCAGCTTCACAAGACTGTCCTGCACACAGAGCTGCCCACCTCCTCTTCCCTCTCCCTTTTCCCCTCATGTTTGCAATCCCAGGTGAAGCCTGGAAGCTGCTGAAGGTCTCCAGAGGCTGGAGGAACTGCAGGTTTGTGGTAGGTGTTGGAGATGGCTCTGCTCTTCTTCCTTTCTCAGTCCCCAGGTGGCATCTTTCAACAGGTGCTGCTGCAGCAGGGAGAAGAAAGCACCCAGGAAAAGTTTAGGGACTGCTTCTGCCACGTGAGTCAGGAGACGTTTAGAGGTATGGTATGTCTTCCTTCTAGGGCAGGGAGAGAGGCTATGCACTGTGTGGAAAATGCATAACATTTAGGTCTTCACTCCCTGTTCTGGTCAGGTCTGTTTTGCTTTCTGAGCTACTCTGAGAGTTTTGACTCCATGCAATAAATTCAACCGCAAGACAAGGGTCAGGAAGAGACTCACGCATGATGCTGCTTTCTTTGTGTGGTGGGGTGGGAGTCACAGGGTTTTCTTCTCTGCCTCCTCCCAGGTGCTGGCAACTGCTGCTGTCATCAGCACACTGCTGGCCATGGTGGACATGCAGGACAGGCAGGCCAAAGTATATTCCTGGGTGAAAAGGTCTTTCAAATTTCCAAATGCAGTTTCACATAAACCAGTTGCTTTACTGATGCTTTCCACGCTACCCTCTCCCCATCCTGCATATCCTCAGTCTGAAAAGTGTTCTCAAATATAGGGAATTTTTCTGCCATTGTGTGGATAAGGACGTTGTACCTACTTCCTAATCAAAAGAGCCAAGCCATGAATAGGTAAGAACCTCTCACCAGCACGGAGGAGACAACAGCAACGTCTCTGCTTTGCCTGTAGGAGCTGGCAGCAGTGCTCGTATCAAAGCCCCAGGCCAAACCAATAAACTCTGTTGTGCCATTTGAGTAACAGTGGTCTCTTCTCAGGAGGAAAAAAGATGAAAGAAAGAGTAAATTCTAAGGACCGAGCAGGATGATTTCTGTTTGTCACTCTTAAATTGGACACAAGTATGGTTTTTTCCCCTCTGTTCCTTAATTTCTGTTTTTAGTTTCTTTACAATGCTGGAAATTGGTGGGTTTAGAACCTAGAGAACCTTTCATTTGTTGAGATTGTCTTATTCCTGAGATTAAATAAGCACAGTTCCCCGAGAAAGGAACTCACTCTGATAACTAAGCCAGATTAACCATTTTTTGCTGTGTTTGATACGTAGGCTGGCCTCAGGCACATCCACAGATTGCAGTACTGATTTTGCAAGAGAGTATTCTGCATGACTGTGTGCTGCAGCATGCAATCAGGGCTGACTCCTCTTATGTGCCTCTTGTCCCAAATCCCAGTGGGCTCTTGAATATTGCTCTGCATCTTTTTTATTTTCTATATTCAGTAACTGTGCTTCTTTTCCCTAATGAGACCAACCTGCAAAATTAGAGAGACTTTGGCTGTAGCATATCGAACTCATACTGCATATGAGCAACCAACTTCCCATCCCTGTTTGCCTTTGGCTCAAAGGTTGTGTTTGTAATGGAGTGCACTTGTATTTTGTACTGTAACATCATATTGTACATCCTTCATAACCTGAGAATGACAACTTGGGCTCATGGGTATTTGCTGTCTCTCAGAAGAGTGAGACACGCTACAGCTGTCCATGTTTGCGTTGACAGACTTGGCTCTGAGTATGACATAACATAACAAACTTGCAAGGAGTTATTGCTTTGATCTAATGAGTAGGTTCAATCAGCAATGTAGCATACATACGCTTTGCTAACAGACATGAATGTAGGACTGTAAAAGGAGTGTGACATTTTCCTTAATATGTTTGCATAGAAAATTGTGATTTAAAATAATTTCTCCCTTGCACAGTTGTTTATTTATTTGCACCTGTGTAATTGACTTATAAACATTTCTATTCTGTTAAAAAGGTATTTACATGCTTAACTGTATCTTTGCCATCCATACTCCTCGTGTGTAAGCAGCCTGACAATTAATGCCAAGATTAATTCCACCTGTTTGCAGAAGTGGGCCCACAGATTTCCCTTGGCATCCTTATAAGCCAATAAGTTTCTGTTATTTTATTTACAAAATAAACACTATACATTTACTTAATTATATTTGATGTCATAATTTCAGGTTTTGCTTTGGTCTACAAGCGCTCAGGGCCCTCGGGGTAGCTTTCCTCATTATTAAACAACAGTCATATAGCTGTAGTTAGTGAATTATGCTTGAAGATACGCATAACAAACAAATGCACAGCAGTGTCTATAATAAAGTGAAAAACACGTCTTTACAGTGAAAAAACGTGTTTTTCCAAATGGAAAGCATGACGTGCAGTTCAAAATTGATACCTTTATTTGATATTTTGTCCTCTCTTTGAATGAACGAATAAGTCTGCATTCCAGAGAGGAAAATCATGGGAAACAGCATTCACAATGAAGTGGGACAGAGATTGTTGCTGCTTTTAATATTTCTTTAATTTCAGTTAATGTTTGAAATTATTTTAAGGGCAGAAGTGACTTCCAGCAGGGCCTGGTCACACCAGCGACCGTACGCTCATGGACCGAGCCCTGGAAGCTCTCAGGCTTCTCGGCACATGGACGTGTTGGTCTCTCACCTCTCCCTCTCCAGGCACCTTTCAAAAAACCCTCCTAATGTCATCCTTTACCCACAGCCCTCCTCTTGGCACAGGACCTCGTAGTTGCCTGAAACAAACAGTTGTCCCTGGTGCTTTTATTAGATATGGTTCTCTTTCGATGCCACCTTACGTGATTGTTTGTCTTTGGCAGCAACTGTGTAACTGAAAATTTGGAAGTCTAAAACACGTAAAGCACAAGTTCTTTAGCCAAAGTTCCTGCACTGCAGAATTTGCTCCTGCACTTCATATTACATATTTTAAAATGTAGTGCTGGCTGAAGGAAGCAGGTAATGATCCAATGGCTGTTGAGAGAATTGGAAGATACATTGTATGTAATCAGCTCCGTATTTGCACAACAGATTTAATTACACGGTAAAATTAATCTATCAAGTTTTCATATTTATGCTTTGACTATTCATCATCAGGTTTCTGTATGCATTTTTGGAGAGGTCTTTTTTGGTCTGGTCCAAGCACTGCTGAACTGCTCTACTTTGTTGGATATGTCACTATAGTTGCAATGCTTTGCTGCTTTTTTTTTTCTTTTGCATTTTTATGCTCTGAAAGTAACATCTTTTTCTTTATCTTTTTTAAAGATAAAGACATTCCCTGCTGATACATCTAATCCTTTTTTCGATCCTTTTACAACAGTACCACAGTTTTCTGTAAGTAGAACATGCAACTAAAAAACTGTGTATTTAACACAATTCCAACTGATTTTTTAACAGTGTCAGAAACTTATGCGCTAAGCAGTCCTCAGAAAAAACAAAGATAAATTCCAAGTAGAAATTAGAGTGTGAATCAGTCAAATATTCCCATTATACAAATAATTATCTTGCCTGCATTCAGACATTGCTGCTTACTAGACAGAGGACTAAGAGTTTAAGGTCAAGGCTCACCGATAATGCAGTCAGTTCCAAAATGTTGTTCAGTTCAGGACTGTAGAGAACATTTGTGAAGCTCCATAGCATCTTTCCAAGGAGAAATAAGGGAGTGGGAAGACTTAGTCCTCTGTCTAGCAATTGCATGTCCTCCTGCCTGAAACTGCCTGCTCTGCCATCACAAGAAGGGGCCTGATTTTCATTGGATTTACATCTGAATTTTAAGGAAAAATTATAGTTAGTGGGTTGATGACTACAATGGTATCCTTGTATAAACTCCCATGTTTACTTAATAACTTCAATCAAGTATTGAACTTAATTCCTGTTAAATTCTCACAGAAGTTGGGATTTAGGGGTTTTTTGGTAAACTACATACGAACAGGAAACAATTATTTGACAATTTAAAAAATAAGTCCAATCTAAGTCCTACGTTAAGGGTAGAGGCATTATGTAATAAGTATGACAAAATTATCTACTCGGGCAATTCAGAGCATTTTAAGAGATTTTTGGAGGACTTGATGTAACTGAATATCTCATGTGGGACTGATTATAACCCTTTCTGTCCTTTCCAGTGTGAGAAGTGATTCTGATCTATAAGAAACACTCTCTGATCATAATTCTAAACCACAGTAACTGACTGACAGTTTTTAAATTACGTTCACAAAATGAAGCATTTCAGACTTTAACCTTAACTTTTACTCGTAGCCGCAATCTATATCTGGCATATAATCAGATATTCTCCAAATAGGTATTTTAAAGCTAGAGTTAGTTAGGCTCCCCAAGCTGTGTCAGTGCCACTGTTGAGCTCTAATTAAAGGTATCTGAAAATACATGGGAATATGTCACAGCAACTTTTCACTAAGTCAGCCAAGTCTGGGTAGTACAATTGTGGTAAAAGCTAAACCAAAATTACAGTGTTTGTGTCTTTCATAGTACTACTTTATATAAGCAAAAAGATACGCCCAGAATAGTTTTCCCACTAATTAGTAACGATTGTTAGGAAATTATTTTTCTGCCTATGACAGTTACGATGAAAGCAAAATTTAGGAGGGCTATATAAAATAGTTTTTCATCATTAGGGTGATAGAACTTTAAAATATAAACAGAAGCTACCCTGATATACTTTCCTACAGAAATTTCCATCTTGCAGAAAATGGCTGTTTCATGGCAAATTCGAATGTTGAGATTTTTGTTATGCTCTGTCGGGAGAGAAGCAGCAAAGTAAAGTTCAAACTAATCTTTCTGAAATTCCGTCCTCTCCCCATGGAGTCCCATTTCCCTGGGCAGGGTGGAGGGCAGAATCCAGATCACAAATATTTAAAACACCATTACAATAAAAATCTAACAGTGTGTGATCCATCATACATACCTTTAAGCGAATTATATATAAATATCTGTGGTAAACCAGCAGCTATGTAGAGGACCGCATAAAGATGGGAAAACAATTAGGAAGGTTAATTACACTTGGGTCCTGTGTTTCATGGTCCTCTGTCCCAGCCCAAAGAGACGTGCTTCTTCCCAGCAGCGTTTCAGTTCATCCTGATGCATGGGCTCTGCGACGGCTTGAGAATAGCTACACCACAAGTGGGAGCTGTAAGGGAAGGGTCTAGATCAGTGCTAGGACTTGCAGGCAGACCTAACTCTGAATGTTCTCTGGTCACACACAGTCCCAGATGGTAACATTTGTTACTCCTTTTCCTTGGTTTTTTTTTTTTCTTTTTTTTCTTTTCCTTGCTTCTTCTTCACCTTTTTTTTTTTTTTTGCTTGGAAGAAAACATTGAAATGTTATTAAGGGAGAAAAAGTTATGAATGGTGACATTTGGAAGGCTTTACCTTTTGCGTAGGGCTTCTAATTTGGTGGTGTATACACAATTGTGTTGATTTTATCAAAGGAAAAAATTGAGAACCTGGTTGCCTGGAATGTTTAAAAATAAGGTTCACACCAGGAACCCCTCTGAATTTCAAACTTCCATAGAGAAAGGACAGCCTTGGTGACTATATTCTCAGGCTGGTATGAGTCACATAGACTTAAGTTAATGAAATTATATCTGTTTAGATCAGCTAAATATTTGGCTCAAACATACTGTGCAAGCAGATATATATAAAAAGATGCTTTGGATATATATCGTAAAACCATTATCCAGAGCAAACACACATTAGGACTCAGGGTAAATCTTCAGCACGTGTAATTTGTCATTGCTCTGCTGATTTCAGTAAGGCTGGGAGAATTTACCTCAGCTTCACAGAGTGGTGCCTCCTTCTTATGAAGTGAAGTAAGATCTGGCAGTCCTCAGAGGACAGGGATCCTGTATGAGGAACACCAAATTTGATATCCCTGTAGCCTGTAAGGTTGAGTTTTAAAAGCTGAATGACAGAGAAGTTTGAAGAGGTTGTATTAGCCTCTATTTACACACATAATGGCCAGGGTTGGAGAGAGAGTTTCTTAGTCACTTTTACATTTTCCATTTTACTGATTTTGTGGAATTAATGGAATTCCGTCTGCTTCAAAGGTTGTTTTGAAGCATATCAGATGCTTTTAGCTGAAACATGAACAGAGACATGTTAAAAAATGACAACAAGGAAGCAAACCTAATACAGCCATTCTTTCCTGGGCTGAAATAATTGTCCCAGTGATTAAACTGATTAGTTCGTGTTTAGCAGCAATCCTATGTGGTTTGCAGAATTTGAAAAATAATTTAGACAAAGAAAAAAATGTTGCTATTGAAATAGCTGGATAAATATCATATGCTCTCTTATGATGGTGACTTTTCTTCCTCCCTGCTTCAAAGTCTGAACCAAGTTCAGAAGAAAAAGTTGTCAAGAAAGAAATGCCGCTGGTATCAGTAGGAGCATATCCTAATGGTCCTAACGCACTGGCAAACTGCAGTTGCTCTGTGCTCTTCCCAGGTCAGGGTCATACATGCTCCACAGGCACTAGTCACTGTGGTTTGGCATAAGAAATAGTCCACGCCAAAAAGCAAGACAGGGCTGTTTTATTTTTAGGGATCCTCCCCCTCCAGTCCAGAAATCTCACGTGGTCAGTGTTCTGCATTATTTTTAGGGAAAATGCAATAATGATAAGCAGCATTCTCCAAACTGATTATGTCTTTTATCGGAATGCTGCTAGTCCCGTACGTGGAGTTTCATCTCACGTAGCGCGTGTTGCCATCAGGCTTGTCCCTTGGGCATAGCTCTGAAAGAGCCATCAAAAGTTGTGGCTGTTCAGCATGTACGGAGGCTGCACTGAGCAACTATAGCTACAGCCTCCCGTTCGTTTTCGTTATTAGTTGTTGCTACTGAGTGTTTGGCAATGAATTGGATGGTGAAAGTTAGCAGGAGCAGTAGAAGCTAATCTACACTTTTTTTCTTTCTGTGTCTGCATACGTTTTTTTGTAGGCAGAATTTACAGACAGCAAATTACAATGCTGTGCGGTGCAGTCTTCTCCTAAGATAACGCCGGTAACTCCATCGCCTGTACTGAGATCTTTGGCAGAGACTGTACCAACTCCAACAGTCCAGACAATATATACGTCGCATAAACCGATTTCGCTGGCAGACAGGTACTGTGCAGTTCTTTCACAGAAATACTATGATGCTCTCTGCATTAAAGGAATCAGCTTGATTTCTCTTTTTCTATCATAATTACCATAAAGTAATGCTTCCCCTGGTACCAAAAGATTTCCAGTTGCTGCTTGACACCTACTTCAGAATAGGTGGGTTATGTAAAGAAATACCTATAACTCATATTTGCTCTGAGAAAGAAAACTACCTTAATTAACTGCTGCAGCTAGCAGTCTACCATTTCTATGGCCAATGGCCTGGAGAGAAAGGGTTGTGCAGATTTTCCTCGGGCAAGTCATTTTGTCTGAACCACAAAGGTTTTCTTTTAATAAATGCTGCTGCATTTTGCCTTTTGAAATTAAATGTCCATGGGGGAAAGCTGAGGTTGAGAAATGTCTGCTCTTCTAAATGAAAAACAGGCACTGGTTTTCTTTCTTTTTTCTCTTTTTTTTTTTTTTTTTTTTTAAATAATGTCAAGCTAGAGTGGTCTTTCTTGTAGTTTCTGAGAAACAACAAGCCATCCCATCTTTCCACAGGCAGCCTGCTTTCAGTTTTCTATTCTTCCATCCTACTGGTTTTGCATGCCGGCTTCTTATTCTAGAATTTAATCAAAACTGAATTTCCTAAGCTGATAATTTGCTGAATGCAAATGTAGGAGTGCATATACTCAATACTTCTGGAGCACAAAAAGTCCTAGGCTTATGTTGAAGAGAAAAGTATTTTTTTGGCATCATAATAAATGAGCCTTTTTTTCTTTTGGATTCACAGTCAATTCCTAATTTCATTTGTTAATTATTTTTTGCAGATGTTGGTTTAATTGCACCTGCACACTTGTTCAACATTGCTAACTCATCTAAGAATTTATCGTTCCAGTCACAATGTAATTCTGAAGCTGTAGTGCTGAACTCAGCTTCTGTAGGATGTCTCGAGCACAAGTGGGTGATTCCACCCCTCCTTGTCCATGAATGGGCTGCAAGGTTTCTGCACTGCAGTTTAAATCTCCGAACTGCTTTACAAGCATTAGATACTTACTTCTCAGAACAACACAGTAAATATTTTTTTTTCCCTACACTATTTATTAAGAAATGGGATCACTAACCCAGTGTTGCAGAGCCTGAGGGTTCCGGAGTGATTCAGTGTATGAGAGCAAGGACTTCAGGCTCTGCTTCCCACACCCTGACGTGTGCACGTGAAGTACGACTGTCGTAAATTCAGAGTATATAGATGGCCCCCAATATCAAACCATGCTGAGAAGCAGAAGGCTGTAATACCTGTCTTTTGTGATGGCATTTACTGTAGCTGTTTCATTTTTAAAGCCCTAGTCCAGCTTCCTTTGAAATCGGTAGCCTTTAATGGGAGCGAGATTAAATCATAAACTGTTTTGCCATGTGGGTCTTTTTGGGTCCTTTTTCTTGCTTCTGTTTGCTCTTCAGAAATATCAAGCGGTATTTGTTTTTGAATCAGCCATCAGTTATCAGCTTTTTCACTGAATTGAGTCTGACCTTTTTTCCCCTCCTTTGGTATTTTGAAAATGTTAATTATTTTAAATTGAAATCTGAAACTTATTGTTGTTCCTATAATTGGCTGTTTGTGCATTAATTACACAGCGCTGAGACTCTGAGGCGTGAACTTGAGAGAGAGAAAATGATGAAAAGACTCTTGATGACAGAATTATGAAATTCGCGCTTCCGTCAGATGGAGAATGGATTGGGGCCTTTCATGTGCCTTCTGTCTGTTTACATTCCTCTGCTTCTGTGTACTCAACATAATGCATCGGGAAAATGTGTGATATTCCTGGCTCGCCTGGATTCACCACGGTTGGTTAAAATTAAGTCTCGGCTAGACTTTAACTTGAAGGAGTTCCTTTATTCGTTTGCTGCTGGGAAATAAACCTTCAGTCCTTTATCTCTCCTGAGATTTTATACTATTAACACAATTAATTTCAGGTTTGGTTTTGGTAAATCTAGGGCAAAAAGGATAAGCAAGGAGCATACTGATTTCTATTGGGAAACACTGTTCTGTACATATGTTAATAAGTGCACAGAAATTAATGTTATGCAGAATATTTTGATAGTAACATAGAAAATATGTCATTTTGTACAACTGAAAATTGCAATGAGCTACTGCTATTTGTTAAAGAACCATTTTTAAAGCAGAAGAATGATTATTACATCCTAACCCCAGGACTGTTAGTCTCCACAGAAAAATAAATGGCTGTCTTATTAAATTCCTAACCTTAACCTTTACTCAGAGATATAAATAGCTGCAAGGGGGAAAGACACCCCACCATACAGGTATACACACCCAACACTCCGTATAGTTTGTCATCTTGACCTAAACCTTCAACTAAATCTTACCGTATTTCCATTAATGAAAAAAATCAGTTGTTTAAAGTAATTTGCTACTGACTTTCTAGCTTGATACTGACTTTTTTTAACTAAGGGAGAAGCTTTACCTTCTCCAGGCTGCCTAGGTGTTAGGGCTCGACCAGACTCAGACAGCTTCTGTCCCAGCATTGAAGGCTGCAGAGCCTCAGCGGTGTGGACATAGCTCACGCAGGGAGGACTTTTTCCTTCCTGGGTAGATAAACCACCTTCCTGACTGACATGAATTGATTGACCACTTTAAAAAATAATAACAATGATAGTTTATGGCATAGCTGTGTCTATACCCATTTTTTCACTCTACTAATCAGCACGTGTGTACTGGCAAACCTGTGGAGGATACGCCTGGCTATACATCCCGTTCACCCCCGGCACGCAAGCAGCCTCTATGTTCAGTGGAGCTATCTCAGGCATTAGGTGGGGCGGGTGGTCCAGCGCTAGCAGAACCGCAGCCCCAGGGAGGGTGTTTATGGTATACAGGTAACGCTACCAACTATTTCTTAGAAAAAAAAAAGAAGAAAGAAGTTCTCCATTTCCCCCTGTTCAGTAGCGCAGGGTCATCTAGAAAGCTACCAACAACTGACTGTCAGCTACAAGATACTCTTCCAACAGGAAAGCTTTTGTCCGTTTTGTATGGCTGAAGATGTATATTTTTCTGTTACTCTGTACACTATGTTCTCTTGTTTGTATTAAGATAAAAGATTGCCCTTAATTTGATACTGATTACGATGGCTTTATCTCAGCTTAAGCAGTTTGTTTGTATGGAGGCTGGGAAGTGATTGCTGTGAGACTGGGTTTCCTTCAGAGTTAGCTTGTGCTCTTTTTCTGAAATGAGAAGTCTTGAGAGCATTGTAGGACTGTGAACTGTAATGTGGAGATATAAAATGACTTGTCTATTTTATATTTACTGGGACAAGAAATGAGCATTAGGCTCCCCAGTTATATCCACCAAACCCAGTCCTTTCTGGTTGCCATAAAATGGGGCAAAATAAATAGCACAAGTGTTAGTTAGAAACTCACACTACAAAATGTAATGAAGTAGCTCAGCATGAGCAATGGGCACAAGGAGCCATAGAAACACACCTGGATTGAAGATTTCAGAGCGCTCAGGTGACCTTGCTGGGTAATCAGATACGACTCGTAGACTGTCCACCTTCTAGTTACAGTGCCAGGACTTCTGTTCCTTATGTTTTAACGTACCGCTCCATCAATCCAAGGTTATTAAAAATGGATTAGGAACATTAAATCCCTGTGAAGAACTCAGAAAGGAGGGGAAAATGCAACAGACACAAAAGGCTGCATCTTCCATGTCCTGTTACTCTTTTCTCACCACTTCCCAGAAGGTGCTGGGGGAGTGAGAAGCAGGAGCACATTTTGTCTGCACCCAGGTAAAAGTGAGCATTGTGAAGAACAAATAAAATAAAATTGTAATTAGAGGTGCTGTTTTGGCAGAGGAAAGCGAAGTAAGGTTGAGAACGGCACGGCACTGACCCTAGCTGAATCTGGTCCTCTGCCTGCTGTTAGGCAACCCCCAGCTGCGTGTCAACTGGCAGCAGTTTCACAAAGTCATTACAAACGAAAACCAGAAAAAACAGATCTGAACATACACTTCAGTCGTACTGATTGCCGTGGCGTGGACTTTGGGAACCCCGCAATATGCCTTCAGGTTTGGGGGCAAACAGATCCAGTTACCCACATTAGGGCAGTCTGGTCACATAAGCAAAAGCCTTTAGCAAAACTGAATGCCTGACTCAGACCAGCCCATCAGATGTTCTAGCTCGTGAACAAGCTATTAGTTTATTATTTTAAATGCAATGTTTTGCTCCCGTCGTATAAAAATTCTTCAGCTGAAAGAGTCAGAACTGGAAAACAAGAAACGTGAACCAAGGTTACTTCACAGTGGCCAAGTCTTTATAGCTGAGGCGTGCTCTGGCATAGCTGAGAAAGAGCGGAGACTCCTCCCTCCTTGGTTCCCACCAGGAGAAGAGGGAAAGGCTCGCGTGACCACTTAGTTCCTGGGGGATGTTTTCCACAGAACAACCCCAAGTACGTTGCCTTGTCTTGTTTTAGTGTCTTATCCACCAGCTGCCACCGTTTCCTATTCTGCAGTCTAACGGAGCTTTATTAAAACTGTTTTACTGAGATCAAACTAAACTTTTAACTGCGGAATGTCATCACCTTGTTCTTTCTTACTACGTACCTTCTTCAGCCACGCTTAAGTGTCTCAGTTTTCACATCCTCTGAATAAACACTCCTGCCTCACCTCTGGTTAGGAATTACAGTGTTAGGACACCTGTTACCCAAAACTACTGTAAACAAGACAATGTCAACATGAACATACGCTGAGGGGCAGAGAGCCTAGATTTGCCCCTAGACTTTAACTTTACAGGTGTTAAAGGATACTCTGCCCGAGGGTATGTCTATATAATAGTGCAGAAGTATCTGAGCTAGCTTTAATGAGCTTGCATATGTAGTTGTGGCAGCATGAAGCCCAGCACAGGCTATCATTATCATGTACATTGACATGTGTAAAGATAACGCATTTGAACAGCAGCCTTCTGAAGCATGGTCTCCAGAGCTGGTAACAGGAAAGGGTGGCTGAAAGGAGTTCGTCTCCTCAGCTCTCCTGGGAAAGGGTTCATCTCACCTAATATTAATATGCCCAACTCTCACCTGATGAGAGATCAAAGGAACTGCCTTCTGGAGGTGCCTCTGACTTAAATGTCTACCTTTATATTGCTTAAAGTTAAGTGAGATGAATTCTGCCCTCCATCCCTCTGGTTAGGTCTACATTGCAAAGCCTTGCCGACACGGCTACATCATCCAGGGGTGCTTTGAGGTTTAATTTGTGATCGACGTAGCTCTGCCAGCAAAAGCCTTGCGCGTTAGGTGTAAATATACTACTAGAAACACCCTGTTGTCAGAACAGCTTTTATCCCTTATGGGAAGAACAGAGAGCTGGGTTAACTTACAGTGGCATAAGCGCAGAGGCATGGTTATAGTTGTGCCCAGTCTGGGAGTAGCTGGTTGATGAAACCTCCTCCTATAGCCACCCTGGCAAAGCCTACCCAGGGGTGGCCCTGGCTTTTAACAGTGCCCTGAGTGATGCTCTGACCCGATCAGCAGATCCCAGCTTTCCAGCGTGAAGTCTCTAAGCGGCAGAATGCAATGTTGTCATGTTTGGGTGATTCCAGCAAAATTTATTGGCCATTTAAATAGCTATGCAAGGAGTTAAATATTTTCTCATATTGCAGTCTCTTATGGAAGCCAACCAACTGTGCTTTGTTTTTGTGTGGTTCAGCTGTTTTCACTATTTTGTTTAAAAAGGAGTAACTGGGTTTTCTTTAGAAATGTTGTTTGACATCCCACATCTCTATCAGATCCCACAGTGTGTGCAGACTTTTCACGTTTCAAACATACTTAGACCCTGAAAGTGCAATGTTTGAAAATTAACTCCTCCAAAGTTTCAGTTCGTGGCTTCACAACTCTCTTGCAACAGGATGCCTACGTGCCCATTTGAAACAGAGCTGGCAATGCAGTGAAATGTTTCATTGGAGGCAGCATCACGTTTTGTTTGAACTGTTTACAAATATCCTTTGTTTTTCTTTTTCTTTTTTTTCCTGAATACATTTCTGGTACATTGGCTACAAAAACCTACTCGTAATTATGCAATGGGATATTGTTTTTTTCTTTTTTTTCTTTTTTTTTTTTTAATGTCCTGATGTTCAAGGAGTTTGCAATAAATATACTGAGGCTGATCTGTAATTGCATGTAAGATCAGCCTCACAACTGTGTTTTGTAAAGTTAAGTGCCGTAAAAGAACATGCGGATGACGTGGAGAAGGAGGGAAGGGAGAGAGTAAGCAGAGGAGAAGGCTTCTTTGGCAGCTGCAGCTTTGACTGGTGGGTAGCAGCTTTAAAGTAAGATTGCTCACACCATTTTGTTTCATCTGAGTAGCAGCGTGTATCATCAGAGAGTGTATGATGGCATTTTGTTGAAAACATGCCTGGAGAGAAACTTTTACGGCTCAGCTGTTTACCTGTTCCTGTATTCATGCCTGCAATAAATGAAATGAAAAATAAATCACAGAGTCTGAGCAATTTGTAGCCAAATCAGTCATTTAGGAGCCATGGGGCAGCATGCCAATTAAAGGAAACATTTGGTTGCTAATAAAGTGGATCCACCTTCATAAAAAAATTACTTCCTAAGGAAAGAGAATTTCTTCAAAAAGCCCAAAGGGTTTTCTCCAGCTTAAAGTTACAGACCAGTGTTGTAGGGTGCCATTCATCCGTTGGGTCATTAAGACGGGGCATGCTTTGCTGAATACCAGTGCTGGGAAAACACTGGCAGGATCAAGGCAGAGAAACATGAAACATGGCATGTTGCTGGTCTTTCAGCTGGGGCTCAAAAGGTGGCGAAAAGCATTACTGGAGTGGAAGGGGTGGGGAGAAATCTTCCTTTTCACACAGGGCTGAGAGACCCCAAGTTATTAAACTGCTCCATGAAGGAAAATTTTAAAAATAAACAAAAAACCAACAAACAAAGCCTGTTCATTGTAAATATTTTTGTTTTAACACAATTAAAGCATTTCACTCAGATTTTTGCCCTTGATTTTGCCATTCTTTAAATGTCTAAATGAAAAGTTGCTTCAGAATGAAACATTTCCACTTTCATTTGTTGAAAGATCTCTAAATTGGGACATTTTTGACATTAACTTTCCCAGTGCATTTATGAAATGAAATCCCAGTAACGTTCACCCCATTTTCTGAGGTTGCCAAAACCCTATATTTGGAAGGAATATGATCCCATCCCAATTTCTCCAACTGGGTATTTATCTATTTTTAATCTCTATGCAGGGAAAGCAGGGGGAGCAACAGATCAACGTTCTTCCATCAGCACTCAATTTATACCAAGAAAATTGATTAGCTAGCCAGCAAACCTAGTTAATTAATTCCCCTTAATACATGTCTTCGCTAAATAAATAGCGTTCTGGGGTGTAGGGGAATGAGAAGCTGTGCACTAAAAAGTCGGTAAAGACTCTCATGTAACTTGGCTGCAACTGAGAAGCACGAGGACTTCAGAGATGTAAATCTGAACAATTTCTTGGTTTATTATGAGGTGACTGACCTATGGGGCTGGGTGCAAGGTCGTTGAGATAAATTTTGTTTCTCAGAGGACATGCTTTCTAGAGCAGAAAACAGACCTTATGTGTAGGCACTATTAACTCGGGGAAAGGGGAAAGACGAGGCAATAGTTACCAGCCTGGCTGTGTTGCACAAGTCCTGCTGCAGCAACGGGGCAGGAAGGTGCCCATACAGGTGCAGGCGCAGGCTGGCAGAACAACCCCCAGCCCCCGTGAAAGGCGATGGCCACGCTCTCACCAACCGCAGTGAAGACTTTGGGGCTGGCTGGCACTGGGATCCCCATGCTCTCTACAACTACCTGAAGGGAGGTTGTAGGGAAGCGGGTGCTGGACTCTTCTCCCAAGAAACTAGCGATAGGACGAGAGGAAATGGCTTCAAGTTGCGTCAGGGGAGGTTTAGATTGGACATTAGGAAGAATTTCTTTACTGAAAGAGTGGTTAGGCATTGGAACAGGCTGCCCAGAGAGGCGGTGGAGTCGTCAACCCTGGAGGCGTTCAAAAAAGATGTAGACGTGGCACTCCAGGGCCTAGTTTAGGAGTCATGGTGGTGTTAGTTGATGGTTGGACTTGATGATCTTAGAGGTCTTTTCCAACCTTAATGATTCTATGATTCTATGATTCTATGCCCAAGTGCAACTTGCCCTAAAGGGCAACCCTACAGCAAACCCAGTGCCAGGGCTGGCTGTCACCAGACCTGCCAGAGGAGATGCCAGGGAATGAGGGAAATGAAAGATCAACCATTGCCCTCCCCCAGCCACCCCACGGCATCTCGTGGTGTCAGATGAGGAGAGGGGGCTTGCCCTTTTTGTGAAAAACTGGGCATGGGATCAGCTTAGCTGTGGCATCAGATGTGTTTGACCACCCTGACCATTGGAGCTATGTCTTATGTGCTGCCGGTAGCGCATACGGTATGTGAGGTGTCTTCTCGCCAGGCTTTATGGTCTGCAATGGTCAGGGGAGAAGGGAGGAAAACAACAGGGAGAAAGAGAGCAGCAAACAACCCACACCATCACCTGCAGGGTGGCCTGAGGGCAAAGCACTGCCTAAACCAATGTTTGTCTTTTCAGTTTATTTTAAAACTACATATATAAAATTGCATCATTACATAGGTAATATGCAAGTGATACTATTTATAAGGGGTTTTTAACGAATATTTCTACAGTGTGTGTGGTATACAATGCCAGTGACTGCACAGCTCTGCCATCAGAGTATCTGGCACAGCAGTGAGGCATAAAATCCACATGGATCTTTACAGTTTCATGCACTGATTATTCAGCTCTTCAACCGGAGCACCGTTACCTTTCTACATCGTTCTTCCTCTGCCTTTCATCAGCAAACTCTTTTGGAAATCCAAGGAAAACACAGCACAAATTCTTTTCTTTAAAGATATTTAGTCAGTGATGCTTAGCATCACAGAGCCCCAGTGATGTGAAGAATTCAAGTATCTTTTTTTTTTTTTAATTATTTGCCTTGTTGCTTTTGAAAACAACAATAAAAAAGCATGATTTCTATGCTAACTGCCTCCTGCTCTGCTCTGGCTGCTGGCCCCCTCCAGCAGTGCCAGGCTTGGCAAGGGCACAGGGTGGCTTGGCAGGAGGGGACAAGGGTTGGGTTTTTTTGTATGGGGGGGTGGACTGCCAACACCCCCAGCACTTCCTGCCCTCCTGCAGTACACTTCTTGCTGTGGCCAACACAACTGCTGCATCCTCTGAGGTGGGACCTGCTCTGCCCTCCTGGGAGGTGGGGAGATGTTTGCAGCTCCAGGGTCACCCAGGGAGGGTTTGAGGCTGGTGGGGCTGAGGGCTGCGGTGCTTATGCGTGTAAGAGGCACACATAAGAGCTGGGGCTCTGGAGATTTTGGAGGCTGCATTGCTCCCAGGTTGTGCAGGTGTGAGGAGAGGCATGAAGCTCTGGGGAGGGAGGTCAGCGTGAGCTGCCCTCTACCTGGGTATGTGAAATTAGGGATTTGATGGCAGGGGCATCACTGTAAGACTGGTCACTCCTCCCTCCTGCAAAGGAGTTTCATACCTGTGCCCGCCACAGCTGACTAAATTCCACGGGGCCAGTCTTTGCTCAAGGAACAGAGTGAGCTCTGTGGTAGGGCTGCAGTTGGTGCGTTTGGCAGTACTGAACACTAGCAGCACCCTCACTGCACCGACTCACAGCTCTTTTGAGGCAACACAGGGACAACAGCCCCCAAGAAGCACCTCTGCCAAGACTGCCAGCGTATGAAGACAGGGAGGGGGAATGCTGGAGCCAACTTTGCTTTGCAGCCCAAGAGCGCTCCCATTTTCCATTTCCATCCTGACAAGCCAAGGGTCAGTGTGGGTTTTGGCCAGCTTGACCACTTGCCCGGCTTGTAGCAGGCCACCGGGAGCAGAAGGTATGTCCTCAAACCACCTGCTCCTTAACCCCTTCATGTCTCTCCATGCCATCCTGCTGATCTTCCTCCCTCCTCTGCTCGGCACTCACCCACTGGCTGGTTCAGGAACGCCTGCTTCTGTCACCCCCGTGACCCTCCCACGCTAACACCTCTGGCTTTGTTCACTTTCCAGATGAAAATCTTTTGCATTTCTGAAGCCCCTTGCCAGCCCTTGCTTTCTCTGACCCTCAGTAGGTGCTCCTCCATGCACACTTGTCTTCTACCCTTCCCCTGTGTCTTACTCATCTCTTCATCTTCCCCCTGTCTGTCCCACCTCTGGCCAGCTCTGCCCAGGACACAGTTGCCTCCCTCTCCCTGGATGGCTTGGCTCACTGCCTGCTCATCGCTATCAGGCCTCCAGCCTTCCCTGGAAGCAGCATCTGATAGACATTACAGCACAACAGGTTTTCTTGTCAGCCAGAAAACCCCCATGAGATGACCTCTCATTAGGGACCAGCTGTCTGGGGAGGGTCTGCCATCAGCCACGGCTGCTGGGGCTCTCCTCAGGTCCAGCCTAAATACCTGTGGGTGCAGCACCTGGCCTTGGTGATGCTCCTATCTATTCCACGGCACCAGAGGCAGGAAGGGCATGGAGGAGTATTTTTAAAGAGGGGGAATCAGCATTTGTTCTACCCTTAAAATGAGTGATTTTGCTCTCATGTTTTGGAGGGTTAGGCTCCACTTTAACAACAAGGCATTAGTGAATGGAGGCACCCTGAAGAAACATGACCAAAGATACCCTTGCCTTCCTTCTCTCCTTCTTTCTTCTTGCTTCAGGTAGCATGTTTCAGCAACGTTCCCCTCCTCCCCGTACTCCTGCAGGGTAGCCATGACCATCCCTTTATCCCTCCTACAGATAGATAAGGTCTTCAGCTGTGCTGCTCCATATTGCTGTGCTAAACTTTGAAGCATTGGAAAGAGATGAGGGACAGGGTGGAAGAGGGAGAGGTCTCATCTCTTCATAAAGCCAAACTGCCAACTCATTAATCCCCTTCAGGTGCTCTAATGTAAGTGCTTTCTTCCCAAAGCAACACAGCTGGAATTAATCTTGCTACTTATTATGTGGTAATAAATCACAAGGGCAGTCCAAGCTGGGTGCTTTTCTTCTTTCTCATTTTTTTCCCTTCTTATTTTTCTTTTTTTTTTTTCTTTTTCTTTTTTTAGGTGCACAACCTCTCACCTGCCAAAGCCAAACTACTGCTCTGGCAATGAAATCAATAACAAACTTCTGGGTTTGCCCACCCGGTCTCACAGGAGAAATATGCCGTTAAGTCTTAGTGAAACTGTTTTAATTCGGTTTTTTCCTTTGTGTGTGTCTGCCCTAAGAAAAACAAAACAAAATGAAAACCAGGCCTGATAGATCACCATCTAATAAACCAGAATTGTTAAATATCATCCTGGAGGGGGAAAAAACCTTCTGACAGAAGGATGTTTTCAAGCAATTTGCACTCTTGCTCCACTTGTGAGATTTCCATCTCCCATCCTCACCGAGCAACATGGTATTGGTTCACTCTCTGTAAAATCTGCATTAGCACAGTGACTTGAACCCCTGCACTGCCGATTCCGTGTCCCATCCACGGTGGCTTGAAACATCTCCCCACACAAGTGCTGTCCCACCAGCTGCTCTTTCATCACCTGCCCAGCTCAGCAGACTCAAACGCTGGGAGGTGCAGATAAGCTGCTGCCTTCGCTGCATCTGATGGATCCCATCATAAGACCCTGGGGAGCTCGGCATGAATTCAGCAGGGAAGAGCGTGCCTTGGTAGGTCTCAGCAGCCTCCTAGCCGTGTGCATTACCTACAGATTGAGTGGCAAGAGCTCCAGGCTCCACTTTCTAGGGACACCTTGCTCCTGAAAGAAATCTTTCTGCGACACTAAGATGGCTCACTTGATCTCTGAGGGCCACCTCTGCCAACCATGAGCCACTGTCCCCACCGGTCTGTTCACCCCTGTTTGCAGAGCCCTGGCTGCATGGCAGTCTTTGCTTGAACAAAGCTCCTGCAGGACAGCTTTGCTTGCTTGAAAACCCTTCTATGGACACTGTGCCCAAGCCTCAGAGAGGAGCCTAAAGCTCCATGCAGGACTTGCCCCCTGAAGCTGTGGGCCAGCTCAAAGCAGCTCCTGTCTCCCTGAGCAGCTCTCAGGCACCATGTTCTGGTGCTGCTGTCTCCGGTGGGGAGAGACCGGCACAGCTCTGAGTCTCCTTTGGCAGGTCTAGTCCTAAAGTCCAGTTCGTGTTGTTTATGCTCATATTGTAACTGAAAGAAAAAAAAAATGATGCTTCAGTAGGTCAAAGAGTGTGAAGAGATAAATGTAATTACAATAAATGCAGTATATTGAAAGATAATAGCATGTAATTAAAAGTATATGAATTATGCATGCATCTCTTCCACAGCCTGTAACTGTGTGGGCTCAAGCAGTATCTGAGTACATTCAGATATAGCTACCCTGTGAAACGCACGGCTGCTTAATTTCTCACTCACCTAACACCACTGGCTGAATTTTCACTAGGAGTAAACAAGAACATACGTGGGCTTTGCTTGGAGTTACCTTTGATTTTCTGCACTCTCAGGTGCCTGACAAGGGACATGAATCTCATCCTACCAGTGTCCCCCCCAGGAGGACGGAGACTGCCTTTCGGGCAACTCGTACAACATCAGACTTAAAAATCATGCTACTTAGGGGCGCAGAGTTGCTGGGAAGGAAAGCAGTGGGGTGGGCTACCAATACCTGCCCCCCATGGGGCCACACAGGCGGTAGCATCCTGCAGTCTTGGGGCATAAAGTCTTATGTGGGGCGCACAGGT
The DNA here is from genome assembly GCA_013389945.1 of Fregata magnificens. Classification (NCBI taxonomy): domain Eukaryota; kingdom Metazoa; phylum Chordata; class Aves; order Suliformes; family Fregatidae; genus Fregata; species Fregata magnificens. The sequence goes on from WAAD01007127.1 coordinate 193,723, forward strand.
TGCAGCAGCCAGGCAGGGATGGCTCAGGAGGACAGGGCTTGGTGGTGGAAAGGCCCGAGCACCTGCAGCTCCCCAGAGCATCCCAGGGCCGGCACTGCCACCCCCACCCCGAGGTGCCTAATGTCACCCTCAGATGCCTGGGGTTCAGCTCAGCTTTCAGGAAACTTACTGCAAGCTATTTCATTAATATGGAAGAGTGTCTTTTTAGAAACGCTTTGCTGTCCTTCGGGGTAAACAGAAAATCTTCCCCGTTAAGGCAGACGGTTGCTCTCTGCAGTGTTGCCAAGCCCATCCCGGCAGATTGCGCCCAGGGCTGCGCCATCAGTCTTCTGCTAAAGGCTGCTTCCTTCTCATACCTTCGTTTACCAAATGTGGTGGAGCAAAATCCCACGAGAGAAAACAGATCCCCTTAGTGTTTGTAGAAAATTCAAACTGTCCATTATGAAATTAAAACAGGAAATTAAGCGACTGGGGGCAGGGGGGGGAGAGAGACTCCTCTCCCTAATCGCTTAATAGAGGCCCATACATCTCATTAGAGCTTGCAATAAATCACGCCTTGTTATCGGCCAGATATGCAAGCTTATGAAATCTGAATCCAAATGCTCATCTCTAGCTAATTTACTGTTGATTTCTTCCTCGTTTCCATGTCTTATGGAAAAGAGAATGGACAAGATCTTTTTCTTCTTTTTTCTTACTTATAAAAACTCTGTCTTTTTCTTCTAGGGAAGCTTTGCCCTAGATTCAGCAAGACACTTACACGTGCCCAGCCCCAGGGTGGGACTGGTCTCCCCGGCCTCCCTCCAAAATAGATGGAGGTAATTCAAACAGTCGCAGCAAAAGCGCTTGCCTGTGCTGCGTGCTGTGCCAAGGCTTTAAATCACAAGATATTCTTACCAGGCACATTTGATATGTTATGCTCGGCTCTTTTCCTGATGGCCTTTTTTGCTGATGACAGGAATAATACATAACGAAGGCGAAAAGCTGCAACCTGCTCCAAGAAAGATATGGGGAGTTATTTTCCTGTCTGTACCCAGTGTGGTCAGGTTTGGATAAATCCTCGGGACTGAGCCTCGCCTGTTCAGCCTGCACTGACTCAGGACGTGCACGGACCTCGATCGTCTGCTGCATGAGGGTGGAGGCTATGAGGACGCTGGGGCAGAACGCTGGGAGGAGGGTTAGTTGGGCACCATGCAGAGGGACAGCTCAGCTAGGGAATTAAATTCCTTTAATTCAGGAGTCTGGTGCTGTGAACAGGCCTGGGGACAGAGGGTTGGCTCAGGGCAGTTGGGTGTCTCCAGGGACCAGGGTTCAGGAGAAGGAAGAGCCAAAAGCAACTAAAGCCCAGAAGGGATTTTTTTTTGCTTTGACCTTTTGCTAGTGTGTGCTATAGGGTGTGCGCCCTGTTCCCTGCACCCTGAAGGCAAAGGAGGCTGCAGAAAGGCAGCGGAGGCCTGAAAGCTGCGTTGTGAGCTACTGTTGTTTATTTGGTGATGTCCCTCTCCTGGTTACGTCCCTGTTGCTTGTGCCGGTGCCAGCGTGGGTTTGCTGTGAGCCCTGGCTCGCCTGCCGGGTTTGAGGCTGCCTGCAGGTTGCATCTGGCCCTGAGTATGTGGTGAGAGGCTTTTAGAGATGCTCTGGGATATCTTTTCTGAACACGAACTAGATAATCAAGCTCAAGACTTGAGCATGAAACTTGGGTGAGGAAGAGGGGATGTGGAGAGAAGTCCAGGGATGGGATGTGTTTCACAAACTGAGTCTGTGGGAGCTTCCCACTCAAATGTGGGCCATATCAAAATGTATCTGTGACCCCTGGCTTGCAGAGCCCAGGGTGACCTGTCTGTTTTCCTTCCCTTTCCTCCTCGAGGCAGGGACTGTACCTGCTGCCATAGCAGCCATGGCTGCTTTCCAGCGAGGGAGAGGCGGGGAATGGTTGACAGCTCTCATAAAAGGTCTTGCGGAGACTTGAGCCGCTAAAATTCAAATGCAGAAAGAGGAGCTCGCCCCTCTTTTTTTTTTTTTGTGAGTGTTTCTGAGAGGCAGTAGGAGCCCAAACACAATGCAGAACCCTCAGCAATGGCTGACCAAAAGCCTGGTAGGGGCTGAACCACTCAAGCAGGGAGAAAGCGCTTCTTTAAGTCATCGACTGTCTTTTTAGAGGGTATTCCTCAAAATGGTTTGGCTGAACGCCCAGTTAGAGAACAGGAGATGTTCTCCTTGGCCAGCAGAGAAGTAGGCAGTGGTACAAGTGTCTGGTCTATACCCCTCCCACAAGTGCTGTGGAGCAGAGCGCAGGCGGTGCAGGGGCTTTGTGGCCTCTGGGAAAAGGTACTGGGAAAGCAAGGCAGAGGTCTTACCAGTCTCCCATTTTTCTGAACTGGGGGATAGGAAGGGGGCAGGAAAGAGAGTTGCACCAAAGTCTGCATGGGCAGCGGAAAACTTTCGTTGCTTCGTAGGTGATTTTTATATGTTGGTATAAATAGATGAGCACAGCACACCATGTGAACTTGTGGATTCTTTCTTTTTATTATTTATTACACAATGGCATTTAAAGCATGTGTTGGCAGGCGGAAATGGACTTGAGAGACAGGAGAAGTACTTCTCCAGGCCTTCTTCTGCTTTGAAAGCAATAAAAGATAGCTTTTGGCTTGCAGAGTTACTCTGTCATACTTGACTTATTTTGGTGTTACTGGGTTTCTCTTATTTGTGTGTACATGTGTGCAACAGAAATAAACTTTAAACAATGGGATTTCATCTAAAGCATCTACACAGAAATGGGATCATTTCAGAAAGATGAGCAATGGACATATAAATGTCAACTGGATATTGAATCCAAAGAAGTGTGAGCTCTCAGAAAAAGCAGGGGTGTAGGCAAATCTCAAGAAAATCCTTTGGTGGAAAGACATTGGGCAAACACCTCACAACAGCCCAATTGTGGCCCAATCTGGAGCAATTGGGCTGCCACCACAGGAGATGATGTCTAAAGAGCCAACCTTGAAAAATTCTGGTTTACCAGCACCATGAATAGACGTATTGAAGTTGTGAAAATGCGAGAACTCCAGGTGTTTAACAGAACTTCTATTGGGTAAAATACCAGCAGGATATGAAGAACAGCATGCTGGTTCAGTGCTTGTTGTCTGGAGATAGCTCTGCTGCAGAGAGCCCAGACATAGCCCCAGCAAGTGATGCATAAGCAGGGTGCATTCGCGTTGAGGTGTTGGGGATCCTTCTAAAGGCGAAGGCTGGCAATTGACGTGGGATCTCTCACAAAACAGGCTGAAACTCACGGGCAGCCCAGCCCTGCTGAATGGACTTTCCTTGCCTTTGGGCTCCTGAGATGCAGGGAGAGGGCTCGCCACTGAAAAACACTCTAAAATGGACAGAGACTGTCGGTAGCACGGGTAGCCGCAGGGGTACCCACAGCCTGCGGGGCCGTGAGAAGGTTATGCCCTGGCAGAGCTTCCTCGGCTGAACGGCTCCAGGGGGATGGAGACCGACGTAAACCCCTTTCCTCTGGGCACAAGATACACCCTGCAGTCGGCGGGCTTGTTCATGAGCTGAGGAGAGGAATAAAGTGTTGCCTCCACTCTGAAGAAAGGCCGCCATTCCAAACTGAAAAAGCTTTCGCTTCTCCTGAGAAAGAAGACTTGAGGGTTGGCACTAGCCAGGGGAGGTCATACCACAGCAAAACCAGTGTGTTTCAGCAGTGCTTAAAGAGGGAAACCAGTAAGATTCCTAAAACCCTAGGAAATAAAAGGGCAGAATTAGGATAACTCCCCTTACATAAATAAATGCTCATGCCCACACCTGGGAAGAAACATATACAGTATCAATGACAAATAAATAACTGGGTGTATTTGCTTTGGTGGCTTTCCAAACTCGCTGGAAAAGGCTTTATTCATAGTCATACCCGTATTCTCTAATTTCTTGACTTCCCTTCCTCTCTGCCCAAAGGGTTTACCCCCAGCCTGCTCTGGTTTGTACTTCACAGAGATAGCAGGTGATGGTTCACTGGCATTTTTATGCTTCATTGAAGTTTTCTGCACAACAGCTGCGTCTCATGCAGGGTAAATATGCAAGAGAATTGAGCTCTTTCGCAGGCAGAGCTACCTGCTCCACATGAAAGCCGGCAAGGTGAGGCTGCTCACCAATCCCACTGTTGAGGGTTTACAGTTTGCTTTTCTTCGCAGCTACCATGGTCTGCAAGGGCAAAAGCAGAAATGCAACAGGCAGAAAAGGCAGCCAGGAGACCTCGGGCACAAACAGTGATAACATCTACCTTGAGGTCAGGCTCAGGAGAAGAGTTTTGGGGGCCTTTGGGGACAGAAAAGGATTTGGAAGAAACTCTTTTCCCATTTGCCTTGTACTGTGGCCAAGGAGACAAGACTTTGCATACTGTGATGGAGAGAGAGAGAAAACTTGAGAATGTCTACTACTACTTAGCTTAGACAAAACCACACAAAACCATAATCTGTAAATCTACCATGCTCCTGTGTGGGTTGGATTTCAAACCTTTCAAAAGATAGGTAAGACTTTAAAAATATTCAGGTGAGTAAAACGCATCTTGTCATGCCAGGAAATACCATGAATGCCTACCTGCATCTTTGACACCTAAATATCTTTTTTTATACATATTAAAATATCTCACACTGAGGTAGAAACATCTATGGCCTCTTCTGCTACCACTCCTAAGGTTTCAATCTAATAAGAAGGTGGGATTTTTTTTTTTTTTTAAATCATAAACCAGACTTTGAGTCAGCATAACTTAAGCTGCGGTCAAGGAAAAGAAAAAAAGGTAGCAGACATAACTGGCAGAAAGGAAGAAGTACCTGCATAAGTGTACATGACAGCTGCTGAAATAAATTACTGGACTGCTTTTAAACTTGCGCTGAGATGCATGCAGTGTCCTAGGTAGGGCAGAGGTAGCAGCTCTCTCAGTGAGCCAGTGGTGTGAGTGCTGGAAGTGGTCCAGTTGCAGAGGACAGTGTCATGCTGAGTTTGCTCTGATCTAAGACTGTGATACCACGGGAAGGACAGGTCCTTGCCTTGCCTGCCTCTGGCACTGTGTTCCTGCTACACACTTTGTACTGCTGGTAGGTTTGTGTCTCTGTAAAATCGAGTGGGTCAGGGAGTTGATCTTCCTGAAAATTAATGCAGTAACAAAACAACTATCATGTTCACCCACCTGACAACACCTGAAAATGCAAGTGTTAGCTGAAGGAAGGTGGTGGGACTGCAGGGGCAGACAGCAATGTGGGATTGTCCCTCATGAGAATTAGGCTGGCTTCAGTGAGTTACGAAACCATCCTCCATAGATACATGGAGCCAGTTCATCTGCTTTTGGAGGTAACATCTCTTGGAGAGACTTGTGCTACAACCGAGAACACAGTTTGGTGTCTTAGAAAAATGTTATGTTGATTTTCCAGTGCTTCCCTTCTAACATTTCAGGTGGGCTTAATAAGATATAGCCATAATGGTATTGGTTGGAAGGGATCTCCAGAGGTCATCAGATGTAACCTCAGTTGATTAAAATAAATTAACTCTATCCCAGCCAAAACCAGCACATTCTAGTATCAACATCTTCCAGTGGGACAGTAGCTTCTGACCTTTTTTTACTATTCTGTGGGTTTCCCTCATCCCCCTTATCAAATAGCAGTCAGAGCATTCAAGGATGCTTTTGGGAGGACTTCCAGCTTTGAACTGAAGTGCTCTTCTCCAGCTGAAAGAAAGTAAACACGCGTGGTATATTGATGAGGAGGGTGCCCTACCGAGGTCGACGCTGTTTCTCTGGACTTTACTGCACTACGCTGAACGGTGGCACAAAACGCAGTAGAAACGCCAAGGCCAAGAACAGAGTCGGTGAGAAGGCAGTAAGGTCTTGCTGTAGCTTGAGCAGAGTTTCCTTACCCTGTGAAGACTGCAGTGATGGTGGTCGTGGGTGCTTTGATCTTAAAATCCATTCTAATTCAAAAGTGGGAATCGGAGGAAAGGTGTTCCCTAACTCAGGGCTTTGCTTTTGCACTGCTTTGTGTGCCCAGCCAGATCGTAGGTCAGGGGAGAAGGAATGACACTGTCAGCTGAATCTCATTGCTGTACTGCTGGAGCACATCTCTTACCACCTCCTTTAACAAAGAAATGGAGACAAGTACATCTGCTCTTCTCAAACTGTCAAAAAGCTATTTGTCCTGTTTGCTTCCTGTGAAAAAGAAAGTGTTGCCCAGAAGTATTCAGTGTCTCTAAAACATATACTCAGAGAAAAGGAAGAAATGTGCTAGTCAAATGGTTGTCCCACTGTGACCTGCGACAGTTTCAGGCAGCCTGGAGAACTGGCGAATTAAGCCGAGGCCATCCTGCAGGCTGTCCTGGCCAACAGATGGAGAAACCAAGGCTGCTTCTACATGCTGGATGAACACTGTCTGCCTTTGTACGGTCTAATTCGAGCAAGATCAAAACTATGGGTGATAGTAAGCCTAAAGACACCAGCACAAGGTTGAAGGAAAGAGCTACAGCTGCACAGTAGCCAGAGCCTGCAGTAGGTGACCAAGAACGGGCATCTGGGACACACAGACAGGTGACCTCTTCTCATGAAGCATGTTTTTTTTTATCTTGTCTTCTCAATGCTCTTGGAAAGCACTGTAATAACGAAAATGGGACCAGGAAAGGTGGAAGGAAGGAAGGAGGGAAGGAAGGAAGGAAGAAGAGTCATTTAGAAGAAAAAAAAATTTTCTTAGGGCATTTAGATGTTGCCAAGCTATCCAAACTGCCTGCACCCGAAGGATTTAATACTGTTTTTCTCAGCATCTGCTGATAAGGTCACGTGTAGCATTTCATTTTGCACTGGTAAAAGAAATACAGATTCTAGCAAGCTCTTATTTCATTATCAAAACCAACACCACAAGCAGCTCTGGGTTTCTAGTGCTGGCCCTTTGGAGTCCATTATAACCACGACAAATGGGGAAAGCCATTTGTGTGCAGCTTGCCAGGGCAGGGAGTGAGTCACGGCAACTGTGTGCCACAACACCGTATCACAGCAACAAAATGGGAGGATGAGTAATCTTGGAGCTTGCCTTCAGGCAGCTGCCTGGCTGATCTCACAGATCTCACTGCAACAAAATGTCAATGTTTTAATACCTTTGACATTTCTTTAGCTTCAAGAAGCAATAATGAATCTTTCTTGGCTACTTTAGTAAGAGGTGATTATATCAGGAAAAGCAGCTAATTCTTCTTATCTGAAGAGACAATACTGGAAATAATCTTTTTTTCATTGAATTTAAGAGTAACCAGCATCAAATAAAAGCCTGGTTAATTAACTAAAGTCATTGAACAACCCTCAAATGGATTTAGTTTCAAGTAGCAACTAGATAGATTTAATGCCTAGGAACCATCCAAACACCTCAGGCGGATCCTGCCTTTTCTGTTCCTCCGGAAGCGTACGCTCAAGGAAAGGCTGTCTGTAATGCACAAAGCAGAACAAGGCAATGCTCAAGGCTTAGTAAGCAAGTCTTACTACAGCTCACAAGAGGGTACGGGCCAGATGCTGGCTGCCGTAAGCTGGCACAGCTCTATTCAGCTCGTGGCCTGCACAAATACTTTCTAAGAAATGGGAGCAAATAGAGCCTGGTGGAAATTAGCATATTTCATCAAGTTTCTGAAGGGCTAAGGTAGGGGGGACTAATCTGCCAAGTAAAGGAAGATGATGCCTGTGATTTAGACCTACTTGGAGAAGATTACTTTAAGTTTGTAGATAGCTATGGTGATGCAGATTCTCCTTCCCTGTGAAAAGGTGCTCTGTACCCCTACAGATCTGTAGGACAAGATATACACATACAATATTTTTAGTGAGCTCCAGGAAGCAATCTTGCTCTTTGAAGAGCCCTGGCAGGCAGCAACCTCAGAACGCAGTTGCCATCCAACATATGTTCAAACAGGGCAGCTACACCAGGACAAAGGTAATGTGACTATTGCAAGACAGCGAAGCTGAAATGTTTGCCCTTTGAAGCTAGCCTTGCAAAGCGTGGTAGGGCTGAAAAGGGTGTGGAAGAACCAGGCTGTACGGATACGTGGTTGTGTGGGGACATCCCACCTTATCAAGCAGATGCTTGGTTATGCTGCTGCTCCAGCGTTGCTCAGTTCAGGTAAGGGGACGTTTGATCACTTTGGGCACCATCAGAGGGTAAGATGCACCATGACATTGCACTGCTCAAGACATCATGGAGAACACGGGGCACTTTCAAAGCTATTTTTAGGTTTTCTGCAATTTGACAAAAGGCTTTTTGCAGAAGCTGACCAACCAAGTCCCAGGGTCAAAGCAATGTAGCTGAGTTAGCACACAGCTGTGCTATAAACCAGATGTAGCACTGCACTGATGTATCTGATATATTGCCATATATGCCCCTTCTTCTGGATCTGCCAGTTTAGTCAGTATCAACTTGGGAATGAAGATGGATTCACAGCAAAGGCGTTACCTAAAATTCTGAGGAGTGCAAAGCAATAGGATCTTGATGAGCAAATGACCCTGCAACCTCTTCAGGTCTAGCAACACCAACAGGGTATGCCCTCACCTTCACAACGGCTCTCCCATTGAACCGCTTCTCAGCTTGTGAGAAATGCTGTTTCACGCCGGCAAAGCTCCGTCAGATGGTGGTATTTTCCCTGCCCGGGGTTAGGTTTCTTAGCTGGCAGGCTTAGCACTGTGTGGGAGGTTCAGTGAGGCTTCACGCATGTCCCATATGCTGCTCTTCCTCTGTAAACACACAGGTCTGCAAATCTGGCTGAAAATAAAGTGAACAGCAACCCTTGTCCTGCTAAGGACTGCCTATTTCCATTCGGTTGCCATGTTTCCATGTGAAGTGTCCCTGTCACGGCCGTTCTGTAAAGGCTTCTCCGGTCCTATTCATTTTTCTCTTGTTCTTTGTCATTGTGAGCTAAGTAGTCAACAGCTGTTTTGGAGGAAGAGGGGAGCCCGGTGGCAGGCAGGACTTTGAGGCCCTAACTGAGGAAAGGAGGGAGGTGCATTGGTAGTCCTCTCTGGCTCCTGAAAGTGTCGGCTTCCCTTTTTGGCACTCACTTAAAGGCTTTGCTGAATATAAGTGCATGGTAACATTCTGGCTGCTTTGCTTCCTGCAGAATGGATAGGCTCCTTTAAACATGGTTTGCTTCCAAAAGCACCAAAAAAAAAAAAAAAAGAAAGTGTGCTTTATACATGAGCTAGCATTGTTTTCTACAGCATCTTTTGAGATCCCTGGAAAGTTGTGAGAAGAAAAATTTTCCTTTTAGGTTGTCTCACTATTGCTTATGGTCAGAAAGTTAAACATTTGGGAGGCCAAAAAGCAGGCTTTCTACCTTTTTCATTGAAATATGAGTGCAACAGTTTGCTCCAAGTTAAAATGTGAGCAATGGAATAGATTAAATGAATCTTCTCTCAAAGGTAACTTTTAATGATGACATGATTCTCTGCAAGGAAAAATGTTTTTACTGTTCTTTTTGAAAAATTTCAAATAGAAAAATAAATTACATTTTGTATCACTTTCTCTTTAATTGAATTGGGGGATGTTTTTAATTAAGACAAAAATCTCCACGTTAATGGTCTTGATTAAAGGGGCTTTTAAATAGTTTATCTGCCTGGTTACATTCCATCCTAAAGCTCTGCAGAGGAAGATGTCTTTCATGTTGAATTTAAATGCTTATTATCCCTTTGAACTCTGCCAGTCCACTTATTTGAAATATTATTCTTCCCTTCTAGCCTGTGGAGTCAGCTCACCGAGAGATTTTGGTAATGTCACTCTCTGGGGAGATCCGCTGGCTTATTTGAACCTTGAGCTAGCAGCTGGGGGTAGTATTTCAAAGCTCGCTGTGATCTGCTGCCTCATTTCAGTGCCAGCCTACAGCAGGGACCCGTGACATCCATGCGGTTGCATCACCTGGAACAATGAAGCCTTGATCTCGTCTGTGGGCCTCGTATGACAATAACCACCGATAGCTTATAGACAGCGACCTTGGTTCAAGACCACATTGCCCCTGTGGCACCTACCGAGCAGAAATCCGAGGGAGGGGAAAGGGAGATAGGATGGGCAGGTTCCTGAAAAACTGCTGTTAGATGTGAATGTGAGTAATAACTGGAAAAGAGGTGTTTTTATAAAGTCTCCCAGTTTTTTCTACTGATGGCTACCATAAATGTTGTCCTAACTCACTTTCTACTTTCTTCTATCACATGCTGAAAGCAAGGGAGTGCACAACTGGCATCACTTTCAATGTCCTATGGCCCTGTATACAACCGCATCCAGGAGCGTTTTCCTTTTTACCCACCTGCAATACAGTTCAGGGACCCGACAATGTCAAGTTAGGTAAGCAGCTCACCTGAAGGATACACAGCTGTGCAAATACGGACCACAGGTGCTTGTGTTTGTTAGGAAACTAGCCAGCTTGCTCACCCATCACCCCAGAGAAAGCAATGAACCTGGTCAGGGCTAATGAATGATACGGTCCTCTGCAATTGAACTGCTCCTCTACTGCCCAGTCACGGAGGTTTGCGGGACTGATCCGTAAACAGGAGTTGACGTGAGCAAATAGGAATTGTTATTTCAGAGCACACAAAGCCAAAGGTTCAGTCCCCTGCACACCCCCCGAATGGTCATCGTATCCACTCCTCCTGGAAAGTGGAGAAGTGAAAGCACTTGACGAATGGATTGAAGTGCTCGTGCTCTTTGTCTATGCAAGCGTTACATAGCAGAGGTTTCGCTGCCTGTTCCTTATGCTAAAAGGTTACATGCTTTGCTATTTCTGTTGGCTAAGCAGCACACCTGATGAGCCGGAGCAGGCACCTGGGTGAGCTGCTGCCCGTCATGGTCGCACGCAGCCAGAGGAAGAAGGTTTCCTGCCTGCAGTAATCTAGCAGCGGGAGGCGGGGGGGGTGGGCTTGCAGGGGAGGAACAGCCAGGACTGAAGAGGAAATTCTGGGGTAGGAGAAGGTGCTGAGGGTTTACAGAGAGCACCCAGCATCCATTCAGGCCCTCTGCCAGCCCCCTCTTGGGGTCAGGTACCTGTCAAACCCTCCCAGGATGGGAACAGTTAGAAGGAAGCAGCACAAGGAGATGAGACCTCTGATGACAGAGGACAACCAGTGAAGAAAAGGGGAAGCGATGTGAGGGTCAATTGTTCAACCAGGGATCAAGGAAGTACCAGAAATGTTTATTTTTGCGGTCCTGCCAACACGCTTGTTAAGCTAGCGCTTGTCGGCACAGCCTGTGCTGTCCGTGCGAGTGTCCCTCGGGCCCGTGGCCAGCTGTCCTGCTAAATGTTTTACGTGCAATACCTGTAACAGTGTTGCTTTGCATAATGGGGCAGGGTGACTCTCTCTGTTAAAACTACGGTGCTGTGGAAGAGCTGGAAGAGCTCCCTTCTCCTCCCAAAGTTGAAATATCAACACTGCATCTCAAGCCTACAGAGGTCTCCCAGTTCCCTTACAAGAAATGCAAAGCATTACTGGGTCCCTTCTTCAACATGATCAGAAAAGTAAAGCAAAATAGCCTTCTACTAAGAAACTGTGACTTTGCTTAGCTGTAGTTCTGAAGGTTAATTTCATAAGCGTGAGGCCACAGCTGGAAGGATGCGTGCAAGTTTTTAAAAGTAAGTGGCTAAATATGCTTTTGACAGTTGCCCCCAAAAGAAGAGCTCAAATAGAAAAGAGCAGATAAAAATAAACATTGCCCAACCCTTTCATTCATTGCAAGCTGTCAAATAGGACAGGTGCTGTGGAAAAATCTCATGTGTGATTGTGTCATTAGAAGTTGAGTCATCATGCGAGGGCACGGAGCTGGGTGGAGGGGCTGGGGCGACTGCTGGCAACCTTAACTTCAGCACGGACTGATCTTCAGAGAAGAGCTGATCAGAAGCAGGAGATTCTTGTGTTTTGAGAACTTCCTTCGAACTGGGAATGAAAAGCCAAAATTTCCTGTAGACAAAACTAAACAAAATAGCCAAACTCGGTTTTCTGACGCTGCTAAACTCTTTGGATAATGGCAAACAAAATAAATACGGATATAATAAGAACAGTATTATGTCACGAGTTTGAGCAAAATGCTAGAACCAAACAAGAACTCTGATTCCCTAAAGAAAATAAGAAAACTGAAACCCTTTTCTTGACATTCACTTTGAAAATATTATCAATATTGATACTTCCCTACACGAGAGCTTTGATGAGTTTGAGGGCTTTTTTTGCTTTGTGTTTTTTTAGCAAATGTGAATGCTTCTAAAAATACTCCAACTAAATGCTGAGACATTTCATAAGAAGCAGCACTGTTTACTGTGGATGGAAAAAGTTGTGCTGCCTCGCAAGTACTAGTGCCACACAACTTTAACTCCATCCTTGAGGGGCTGCCTGGAGCTGGGACTATAACAGCACCCAGTCCCTGCCTGACAGCTACCATTTCGCCTGAAGCCTGCACAATTAAATCACGGCACTCCTCAGCCAGTCGCACAGCACTAGCCACCTGGGACGTCTCTCTTCAGCATGCGGCCAGGGTATAAAAGGGCCAAGGGAGTGGGCAAACTAACCTCTCTTGGGGATCTCCACAGGAAAACTCAAATGGCAGCTTTAAAGTGTCTACATCATGCAGCAAACACCAGCTTAACTGCTTTTCCTGCATTTGGGTTCAGGGTTTGTGCACGTCTACTCGTATGCAGAAAAAGGACCTCGCCCCAGCACTGCCTGAGCTTGGTAAAGCTGTCGGGTGCCAGCACAGGAACGCTGTGACTGCCCGTGAGGAGTGGTGAGAAAGCCTCAGCTTAGTGCTTTTTTGCTCTCCGCTGCTACATTTTGGGGGTGTTGACATATGTGAATATTTTACAGTGGCAGGGAGAGGGCTCTGTGCATGTGTGGGAGAACTGGCCATCAGCACAGGGGAGTTTGGCTTTTTCTCCAAGTACCAGATTGATGTCTGGATTTTTTTCCCCCCTGTTTTCCTTTTTCCCCATCGATGAGCACTGTTTTCAGTAAATTGTGTAAAGACTCTTTTCCTGTCTCAGATTGGCATAGCAACAGCATCAGAACAAAACTGAAAAGCATCGACTTAATGACATACTGAAATGGCTTCAGAATTCATAATCATTTGAAGTGTAAGGGAAGGGGTAATTGCAGAGCATACACCTTAGGCTGTTGGAAACCTTTCCTCTCTGCACACGTTGACTGCCAAATGAAGATAAGCCAGTTAAATACCTGTTCTTTAATTAGGTTTATCCTTGTAAACATCTGTATGAAAAACATTGAAGTAACCTTAGGATATATTATGTAGCTGCACAGTAGAAACAAGAAAACATAAGTGTAGTATTATTTATTGCTGCTGTCACATGAAGATCTTAACAAGAAAATCCCAACCGTTTATCAACGCTGCAATCTTTCTGGTTAGTAGAAACAAGAGACGTAACTGTGGTTAGAGATCCTCTCTCAAGGAGGCAAGTTCTCCTTTAACAACCCTGAAATATGATGGGTTTTATCCCCACACTAACCGGTATAAGCGTTTCTACATCTTGGCCGTTAAACAATGTTTTGTTCCGTTCAATAACACTGTGTTTTAGAAAACATTCCTGTACTCTAGCGTCTCTGGGTGAGTAAACTATGTTGAACTCTGACTTCATCGGCGTTGTGAGAAGCAAACCCGACTTTGCTAATTTAAATATTAGTAACTAATTAGAAACTTGTAGCGCAATTAATATTGTTATTAACGTATTATGTCTTACATAATACGTTAATAATTTACAAGTTCACTGCAATGCAATGAATGCAAATGCAAATTTCGAAACAATATATCCAAGCTCTCCAAAGTTGCCTGCTGCTATTATACCGTTCGCAGGCCTATGGGATCTTTTCTGCGTCAGACTAGATATTGTTTTACGCTTCGTTCATCCCCGCATCCAAGGTTCAAAGACTCCTACGCCCCTCGGGGATGTTAACAAAGCCCGCAGTGAGGCTTTTGAGAGGCTTAACTCTTCTCGATTACTGTACCCCTTTGGTACCCAAAGCCTTCGGTGCAACTGACTTTCACTCGGTTTAAACGCAAACAAGAGAACAGAGATTATTTTAAAGTCGGCGAAGCCACTTGTGCACCTGACTGTCTCTGCCATCCAGGTGGGCGCAGATAACGATATACGGACGTGCCTTCAGATAACGAGATGCAAAGAGAGACGCTTGAGGCAAAGGCCGGGATTTGCGCCGTAATGTCCTTTCGGTGCTGCGTAACTCACCCTACCGCCCCAGGAGCCTTCACCTCGCTACCGCCTAAATACAGAGAAGTCTGGCCCTTGCAAATGGCTGTCAGTCGTGCGGGTGCACGTCTCGCTCAGTCCGCTCCTCCGAATGGCCGACGGCTGCCACAAATACGCGGGTTTATATGTCTTCGTGTGTTTTATACGTCTCAGCCGACGCGGCTTCAGTGACCGTGAGAGGCCGGGATGCGCGGGGACGGCTGCGGCGGCCTCCGGTGCCCCCAGGCTCGCTGTCAGGCTCCGCCTGTCGGGCTCCAGGCCCACGGCGGGTCCCTGGGCGGCGCCCCCGGGCNCCGGGCCGCCACCGGCAGCGCTTTCCCCGGCTGCATCGCCCTCAGCGTGGGCGTGGGTACGGGGCCGGTGCTGGGGAAACTCGCCTCTTTCTCCCCGACTTCTTCCCTGCCCTCCTCCCCCTTCCTCGGGGCCGGGGGGCAGCAGGGGCGGAGCGGGGTGCTGCAGCCCAAAGCCAGGCTTGGAGCCTGTCCCCGGGGCCTGGCGTCCGGGGGCTGCCCTTCGCCTGGGCTCCAACACCCCCGGGAGAAAGAGCAAACTCCCCTAATCCAGAAGTTTTTCCCTGGGCTGCCTGACGCGAAGCGTCTCCTCATGCAGCTTTTACCCAGGAGGGGACAAGGCGCAACCGACGGTCCCCCGGTTCCTTGGCAGGGGCTGCCTCAGTTAGGACACACAGAAAGCAACTTCACTGCAGAGGAGCAAGCCAGGAGGAGCTTCTCTGCTGATTTCTCCTGCCCCCTTACATTCGCCTGGAAGATACTGGCACCATCATCATTATTATTATTATTATTATTATTATTATTATCATCATCATCATTATTATTTAGACTCAGAGCAGTCTGAATCTGGGCTGGGGAAAGGCTGTTTTAAATGACTGTTTTCCAACAGGCAGAACTTAGAAAACTTTTATCATAACTCTTCCGATGGAGTCTCATGAGGGAACAGGCTTTTCTCCTTTTTTTTTTTTTTTTTTAAATTTCTGAACTAATTAGGATGAAATGACATTGTCACACATGGAATTAATTGAATTCTGCCGGTACTGCTTAAACTCTTTAAAACATTCCTACCTAAATGAGCTCTTTGCTAATACGAGCTGAATTTTTCAGCTCTCCGGGCCAATTTTTGCACAATAAGTAAATGGTATTTATGCACAGGGAGGCCTCAATGCAATGCCCTCTATTGCGAGTTCTAATAAAAGGCTGCTCTGTTTTGGCTCCTTATTAGAATAACACTATAAATAGCCTCTTTGTAACAAGGACTTTTTAAAAAAAATGTGAAAAGTTTTGCTCCAAAACCTCCTGGTGCACATTGTGCCACCATCTGGCAGATCTGGCTGTCAGGGCAGATTTACTTCCCAGCACTGTATTCACGCTGGGGTAGCAAAGAGTGCCAGAGAGGTAAAGAAAATGCACTCCTGGGAGAAAAGACATAAGCTGCCTGATGTAAACCAACACACACACACACACACAAAAAAAAGCTGCACAGTTTTAATATACCTTGGGAAGGGTCCGTAGTGCTCACTGAAGCAAAACTCACGCTGATTTAGCGTCTAAGACTGCGGGACTTTTAGTCTTTAGATTGGGGTATGTTATGCTTTCGGAAAAGAACTCGGAGACATTGCTGTTTTCCTACATTAGATTAATTTTATAGAAAGAGTGCTGTTGTGAGCAGTATTGGCTGCAGAGGCACGATTGCCCTTGGAGCAAGACCAGATACATAACTCAGTGGAGGCAGAAGAAGAAAGATTTACCAGGGCTGGGCACAAGATGATCTAATGATCTAATGCAGTTTTTACTTGGATGATAACATATTTAGAGTTTATATTTTCTTGCCTTTCTCCAGAAGACCCGAAGCAGTACCATGCCCCCAAAAAGCTCACTCATCTCTTTGCTTAGTAGCTTTCAGAAATAGCACACATCTTTTTTTTTCCACAGTGTTTTGGTTTTTCTAAGGCGATCACTTAGTTTTTACTTTTCTCATAGGAGATATTTTTAATGAATTGGCATTTGACATTTTTTCCTTCGTCAATCGGTTTTGTACAACGTTGAGAAAAAGCTTTGCTTGCACGAAATTCCTAGCATACTTTCTCCCATATCTTAGCCTAAGTAACTAACACAGCAAGCATGTTTCTGTAGAGTCACGGGGAGTTAAGTAGAGCACGGGATGAATGACTATTAACAAAATCAGGGTGATTTCTCAGTTTCTCAAATTTGTATTGTTGTCTAATAAAGGAAAGCCCAAGAGAAGTTACTGGTAGAGTAGATACATTCATCATATTGAACAAGATTGTGGCAAGGGTTTGAGAAAACTGCGTGTGAATTACAAATTCTGGTTCAGGTTATTGCAGAGTTATTGCAAGAAAACTTCTGTCTCAGGAGTCAGTTTGTTAGTCAGCACTGGTGGATACATACTGACTTTTCAATACGTGTCGATTTGATGGAAATAACCAGGAGCACTAAACTTGAAGGAGCTGTTCCTGAGGCATGGATATGCTGAGGAAAGAGCTGGGAAGAGCCAGAGCAGTATGAACTTGACCAGCTTTGTCTTTTTGGGGTGAATTGGGATGACCAATAACTCATCAAGAGCTGAGTAAGGAAGCTGAGGCTTTTATAAGAGGACTGTCAACTGGAGAAAACCCGCTAGATCATGCACAGAAGCAGAAAAGCGACTGGACGGGGCAGCATCCAGCCTAACTGGCCACAGCAGCGGGGCACAGGGGTGGAACTTGTTTGACACAGGTGGTCCCAAAGGAAGCGTGGGCACCCAGGATGCTGTATTAGGGGTTTCTGTGGCCTAATGGTCTGCCAGTATCACCGGCCTTCCCCACTCCTCTCTCCATTAGTCAGGTCACGCTCTTACATGACTAGTGGGGTTTTACCCTCTTCCTCCCGCCCCAGCGTGGGAGCTGCAGCTACTCCTGAATAACAGAGTTAAGAGACTCTGAGACAAGATTTTTTCCTGAGTATCTGTTATGTAAACTATGACTTATTTCTGAAGCTTTAATTCCTAGTCCAAATACCCCCAAATGTGTGAGCCTCCAGCAGAAAGGTGTACGCTGGGTGACAAACAGAGCCAAGAGAGAAGGCAGGACAAGCCTCAAGGGATGGCTGAGGATAATCCCAGTCTGCAGCTCTGGACAGACACTGCTAGACTGAGCACTAGCACCAGAGAACTGCCCAAGCTAGCAAAACCACTTTAATTGTGCAGGGAATTTGACTGTTGGATTCCCCTAAGGCAGGAGGTGATGGCACAAGAAGTGGTGGAAACGACCACATCTCTCATTCACCAAAAGCAAGAGGACTTCCGCCATCAGAGGACAGCGATGCCTTCCAACGCGCAGTTAACACACGAGGCAGCACGTGTGTGTCCCGTCCAAGAAAGGCGTTACCGGCATGTGCAAGCTGCCAAATAGGGCATTCAGAAAGTATAGGCGTTTGAGGATTAAGGCTGCTCATGCAACCGCAGTTTGGACTCCTTCTGCTAATGCTTTTTTTGATGGCAACCTTAATTACTTGATCAGGTAAGGATCCTCCCCACAGAACTGCTGCCGCGTGGGCAGTGCTATTAGTTGCAGCGTAGACTTTCCTGTTTGCTGAAAAATGAAGGTACTCATTAGTGCTCCAGCAGTCTCAGGATGACATTGCTTCCTATAAGCAATCCCTTTCTGTGATAGGGACAACTTTCAGGAAGACACAAGAGGTTTTAGGGAAAAAAAAAAAAAGGTGTCTGGAGTATTTTAATTTTTAAGGATTTACTAGGAGGGAGGCACATGCAACAGGGTCAGTCTCTCAGCCATATCTTCACCTTAGAAAATCAGCGCAGCTCCACTGTAATCACAGTTATCTTAGCTGTCAGATTTAAAATGATAAGGTGTCATGTAGGTACGAGCAATACATGATAAATATCCTAAGTGCTTACTATTACTGTGAAGCATCGCCTGTATCGCAGTGCGCTAAAGCCTGTTTCCAGGGAGGAAAAACCAGCATGCAGCTGACAGCTGTTCCCTCGGTGAGCAAATGCTTCTTCACAGGCATCACAACCCTGGGCGAGCTCTTTCAAAAAGGAGACGGGGGGCCTTCGTCAGAGTTGATTATTGCCAGAAAGAATAAGCTGCAGCCTTATTTTCCTGTTAGCCTGATTTATAAGGGTTTTTCTATTGCCATTTGTTTGTTTGTTTTCTACCGGCCTGGTAAAGTTTGCCAGGCTCAGCGAGGTGGGAAGAAGGGACTCGCTATTTTGCACTTGCGCTTGGTGTTGCTCTCCCATAGCCTTTTCCATACGCTACTATGGAACATGTTGAATTTGCATGCGATCGTAATTCTTTTGCAACTTATTTTTTACCTCTGTGCGGCTCTTCCTCTATTTGGAGTGAGAGATAGCATGCTAGTCCACTGGACTGAAGCATGGAGACGTGAATTAACATCCTCCGCTTGATGCAGCCGAGCACACTCCGGTATTACAAGCAACCGCTCAGCTCAAGGGAATGAACTTATCCCTAACGCAGCCTAGGTCTCGGGCAGTCTCAAAAAGTAACTCAGTTTGGTCATCGATACTAAAAAAAAAAAAGATTTAAATTGAGGGTTATTTTAATTTTCAGAATATTGCCGACTGCTGTGTCTTCTTCTGCCTCCCTCCCTTCCTCCCCCCCCCCCCGATGTTTTGCCGAATTTTCCTCCAGACTATCAGAGGAGGGAGTGTAACCATGCATAACAATATAAAAAAGAAATTATAACCAGAAGACGGCAATCCAAACCCAAGGAAAGAGCCACTTCAGCGAACACAAGGGACGAAAGGTCATTGTTCCTCCATCAACCCGCAGGTACCACAGCACAGCGAGAACGCAAACGTATCCTTGACGCCTAGCTGCAAGTCCAGCGTCAAGTCACGAGAGCCCAAGCAAACTCTGGGGGCACAAGCTGGGCTCTCTTTCAGTTCTGCCAGGTTTTCAGCATATTCGTATCGCTGCAGTTACGTCGCATAAAATACAAAGCAAAAACAGGCAATCAGATAGCGAACGCTCACTAGCGTGGGGTTTTACCTGAAACGAATGTTACGTCGCGCTGTGCCTTCAGTCCCACCTCAGAAGTCATTAAAAATAAAACAAATAAGAGGCAAGTTCGCCCAGCAATTACCCAGCAGGATTTATCACGTCCTCTTGAAGGGCGTGCCGAGAGGTTTTGGTGAATCGAGGCCGGAGGGGCGGCCTGGCGCGGCCCCCCGAGAGCTGTGCAGCGGCCTGCGGGCGAGGGTGTCCCAGCGGCGGGGTGGCCGCTGGGTGGG
>WAAD01007127.1:213993-224423 GCA_013389945.1 Fregata magnificens
AGGAGCCGGGGAGGGGGCCGGGGGGCCGGGCTCCGTGCCCGTCCCGCTGAGCGGGGCAGGCCGGCGGCGGCTCGTCTTGCGAGGTGCGGCCCCTCTCGTGAAAAGCTTCGCGGGCTGCTAACTTAAAAGGAGTCCTGGTTTGGGGGGGTTTCGAAATGCCCTGTGATGTCTGAAGTGGTAAGAAATACCGGTCGTTGCGTCTGGTTTTTGTGGCTTTCCTATTTTAAGTTACAAATGGCTGGATGTTAAAACTCCACTTGCGTGGCTAGGCTGCATTGAAAACAGGTTGTTTGATGCATTTGAAAAAAAGGAAGAAGTGAGAAGAGAGGATGTCCCGTGACCGGTCTTTCGGTGATGCTCTGCTACAGGCTGCGGTGAAATTTTGCCAACTTTATACGTTTATGCTGGGTAATTTACCCAGGCCCCTGATACGGTTAATGGAGGCTGTAATTTGCAGTTCACCGCATACTTTCTCTCTCCATTGGCATTGTCAGACATCTAGGAAAGCACATGAGGGCTCCCAAATGCCTAAAGTTGTGTAGGTTGAACGTTTGTTTGCAGATGCTGTAACTAACTGCAGTGTTTATCTCCCATTCAATGAAGCGCTTTCAGAGGACTTCCTAGTTTCACAACTAGCACTTTGGTTTTCAGTTGGCTAAGTAAAAGAACATCCTATTAAAATATCGGTGTTCGTGCAACAGACACAAACTCCTACAAGCCAAGACAGAAAAGGTCTGTTTGCAAATGTTCGCACTTTCTCTTTGGTGTACTATCGTACCGCAGACAGGGGATTGCTTGGAGTCATAACTCTCATTGTCCGGCTCTTCTGGGTCTTCCTTCACAAGTGATTGCAGGTCATAACTGCAGGCAATTTCCTGTTTTGATACTCTTTTTATTGCAATGCATGTTTTATTTTACTTCTTAATGGAGGATGTATTATAAGGTCCCTTCGGTGTCCATTCCTACAGGTCTGAATCTGGTGCCCTGCATTTATGCTTAATGCTGTCATTTATAGCTAAGGAGTCAGATTTAGTTCTCTTACGGATTTCCTGAGGGGACTAAGAGTGCACAAAGAGATAGCTGAGTGGAGATCCCTAATTGTTAGTTGACTGCCCTACTCTGTGTTCCTGCCACCTTAAGTTGACTTTTGCCCTCGGTGTAGCAAAGCCATGCTCCGGCATCCTTCCCCCTTCTTGACGAATGTAGGAAACCTGAGAAAATTTTTGTTTCCAGTTATCAGTGTTACTTTGGTACCTGGACCCAGGACCTTCTGAGCAAGGGACTGTGTATGTGGCAAAGTAGTCCCTCATCTGAACAGCTCAGTTATCAGCAGACAAAGTAAATGCTGTTGGAACCCTTTCTCTTTAGTATTATTGCTTTTTATTCCTCGTATTTTATTTAGTAATGATTTATTCTGATCGTACAGGTTACCCGTTCCCTACTGCTCCTCCTGTGGATCCATTTGCAAAAATCAGAGTGGATGACTGTGGAAAAACCAAGGGATGCTTCAGGTCAGTCTGAGATAAGAGTGCAGATACCTTTATGTTTGCGAATGCTGACTGATTGCATTGGAGACTTTGGTAAATGTTCCATATTCATTTTAATAAATGCTTATTATTTAAGAACATACTTTGCAGTTATGGACTATATTATTTGAGGAAACTAGTTTATTTAAGGATATACGCCATGGTTATGGACCTACAGTTATTTCATGTTTCTTGTATTTTCATGAAGCACTTACAAAACCAGGGCTAGGAAGGTCAACAGAGTAATACTGTGTGTAATTAATTGCTTGCCGTACTGTTTAAATACTATACATTCTTACACTGAAAGAGTCATAATTGCAAACACTTAATTAATGGTACTTTGTGTGTAGCATAATATAATATGTTTTACTGCCATTATACCAAAATGCATTCCTTTAGGTTTTTTCTTGCAGAAACGTAATTGAATTCCATAGCAGGAAATTGCAAGGAAAAGGTATATATATTTCCAATTCCATTTAGGTACGGTAAACCTGGATGCAATGCGGAGACTTGCGACTACTTTCTAAGTTACCGTAGAATAGGAGCTGATGTTGAATTTGAGTTGAGTGCCGATACCGATGGCTGGGTGGCAGTGGGATTTTCCTCAGACAAGAAAATGGTAAGACATGTATGGTTCTTCATGTTGACAGTGTGCACACTTTTACATGCTAGGATATAAATGGTTTATATTTGATCTGTCAGAAACAGAGCATATAAGGAAAAACTGACTTGTTGAAAACAAAACACCATTTGCTAGCCACCCTGGGAGCAGAAGCCAGGCCTACTGCCTCCCAGAAAACTGCCTCATCCTTCCTAACTTGTCCTTTCCCTTCTTCTCTGAGAATTACAATAGTATTTTGGTTCAGCTCTGAATGTCTGAATGTTATTAGCTTTTCGCCTTTTTATTAGAAAAGCCCTCAGGGATAAGCCAATTCACATGGAAATGTCCTGTCGTGCTTTATGTCGGTGTTACTTGGACAAAAAAGGCACATCAGAAACTAAATAGCAAATAATTTTATTCTTCAGTAAATCAGCTGACTTTCAGTGATATAAATGACTTTCACCGTTAAACTTTGGAAATGTTTTTGTTTCCTTCATACTTGTGTGTTGTTCCAGGGAAGCCACAAATGTGTGACAAAATGACTCCTGCTAATTTAAACATACGTATTCTAGAAAGCAGTCTTCTTAAAATTTCTTCTTCTATCTCTCCTGGATTTTATTGGGTTTGGTTTTATGCTTATTCCTGTACTTACTTTTTCATTGAAAAACTTCACTTTTCATTGTGTTTCAGTGAGCAAAACAGGAGCATGTACTGTGCGAACTTTAAAAAACCTGAGGAATAGACGACTTATGCGAAGACGTTTTGTCTGTGATCCTTGGTAAAATGTTTAGGATTAAAATGCAGTTCATAATGTAGGTGTTCATATACAGAAACGCTCCTGAGTATACAAAACAATACTGAGCCTATGTCCTAAATCACAAGTCAGAGGACAGGACTGTTTCTTGTACAGTTGTGAGCAGTAGTCTGTAAAAATATAGAATTTAGACATCCTGGGCTAGGATGCACAAAAACGAATGGGAAGACTCACGCTGACTTAACAAAGTTTTTATCAGACCCAAAATGAGAAAGAAAATGTGAGGACAGGTGCTTTTCGGTCTTTACTATATATGTTTTAATATATATATATATAATGTAAATCAACACAATAAAGATAGAAGTCTTTTGTGGCATTAAGAACAGTTCACGTCACAAGAAACAGTTCATGTTTTTAATGTTGTGAGGAACAGTTTTACAGCCAAATTTTGGGAAGAGTTTAGATGCCTGGAAACGCAAGTACTCAACAGAGTTTTCAAAGCAGCTCAGCACATTTAAGTATTTGGCCCCAAGCTATCAGAGATTGTGTTACCAGTTTGTAACTCTGATGTACCTGTGGTAGATCCCAGGGTCCCACCACCTGCACCTCATCAGCCCCTTGGAAAGCAGGCGCTACCTTTCGTCCCAGGCACACCAAGCAGCGTGTTAGGTCTCAGCTTCTGGTAAGAAGAATAAAGTAAGTGTAAAGTAAAAGGTTTTGCTTCCAAATTTGCTGCGTACGTAATCTAATGCCCATCAGTTAGCTGGACTAAACCAGCTAGCATCTGTCTTTCTCTCTTGTTCCTCCTTTTTCATAACTTCCAGGATGTTTTGGTGTCCTGGGATACGGAGGGTGTAATGGTAAAATGACTCTGGGTCAAAACAGCTTGGCTGTGACAAGTGGGCTGTGCCTTGGAGGCCCTAATCAAAATGGCGTGGCCTGGAGAGCTACAGAAGTTCAGGGAAAAAACCTATTCTGTGTCCTCAATAAGTTTTTTTTTCAAAGTCCTGTGACCTATTTCTTTGTCTCAAATAGCACTACACTTTTCCACTTGCAGGCTTTTGTGCCTAGGTAGGATTTTGTAATGTCATTCTATTAATTGAGATTCAGAATGCTTTTTTCTTTCCTTTTTAAGTTTTTATGTGAAAACAGCTTTATTTTTGCCTCTTTGTACTTAAGAACAAGGAATTCGTGCTCAGATGTATAAGAATTAATCTTGGAAAATAAGTTATGGAAAGCAAGGATAGGCTCAAGACAGAAGCTGGAAAGGTTGCCTGCAGCAGCACCAAGGTGCAGAAACTGTTCAAGCATGTGTTTTACCTAGTTGTCCTCCTTTTCCCTCACTTTTGGCACATCTTTTACAAATCCACATAGCAATATTCCCAGAGAGCTGAACTGTACCTTTTTCTCTCCTTTCCCTATAACAAAGAACTCAGAGATGATCACGCTAGCAAGCGTCGTGTCTATCATCAGCATGACATAACAGAAAGATTAGTACTGGAGAAGTAGGACCTGTATTTAATATGGCACTGATAACTGTGGCAGTGCTGTTCAGTAAAATGCCATTCATCCAACTTGCACAGTGTTTTAATGGTTCTAGATAGTAAGGCTTCTATGAGATAGTACTCCTAAAATTAATGCTAACCCCTGAGTGATGCAGTGCTCTACCACTTTGGCAGTGACCTTGCATAACTCTTCTGGCAACTGGTTTAATATTTCTATGAATGACCTCTACAAACAATTGTCTCACACTTCCTTCTGTCTGTTGTTTCTTTGCTTGATTGTGGTGCTTGGTGGCTGTTTATACTACGTGAAGAAGCACATATTGATTACTCTTTTCTTGTATCTTATGGTGTTCTGTATTCTGTTACTGCACGCTGAACGTTTTTCATTTTCTGTTAAGAGATATAAGAAGTGATGTTCCCTTAAGTGAACATGAGAAGAGATTAGAAAAACCAGACTGGAATTTTTGCTATTATTTGCCCAGATTTAGTAGATTCGTCTCCTCTATTTTACCGAATTTTGTTGGATTTCTGTCCACGATTTGATGCAGTGGATTTTGCACACATCAAGGATTCAAGACGGCCAGTTTTTATGAAGCAGGATCCCAGAACTTCACAAATCACAAAAGAAAACAGCCTTCCACTGATCAATTAATTGTGTGATGTCAGGGGGATATCATGTCTTACAAATATGTTATATATCTTAGGTAAAATAACTCTTAGAAAGATCCAGAAGAGAATTCAGAGGTAGTAAGGGCAAGTAAGTATTACTATCCACTTTGTGCTGTTCAGTCTGATGGAAGACACATGGTTAGGGAAAGAAATACTTGTGCATCTGTAACTTAGAAAGAAGGAATGAGAGCCCCAGCTCTGGATTAGTTTTTAATAATTAAATTTGTATACATAAATGAGGAAATGCTTTGTGACATTTTTGTTTTCCTTCTAC
This sequence comes from Fregata magnificens, assembly GCA_013389945.1. Classification (NCBI taxonomy): domain Eukaryota; kingdom Metazoa; phylum Chordata; class Aves; order Suliformes; family Fregatidae; genus Fregata; species Fregata magnificens. Next base: position 219,323 of record WAAD01007127.1, read on the forward strand.
CAATATGTTTTTACTGTGTAGGGAGGAGATGATGTCATGGCTTGTGTTCATGATGATAACGGAAGAGTCCGAATACAGCACTTCTATAATGTCGGTCAGTGGGCTAAAGAAATCCAGAGAAATCCTGCTAGAGATGAAGAAGGGGTTTTTGAAAACAATCGTGTAACGTGTCGATTCAAGCGTCCTGTATATGTTCCCCGAGAGGAAACCATCGTAGATCTGCACTTGAGTTGGTACTATCTGTTTGCTTGGGGTCCAGCAATTCAGGGTAATTTGATTTCCATGCTTCTGACAGAACTGGGGTGCCAAAATTGATAAACGTCTTTCAATTACAATATTCTTACTAGACTCCCTTTTTTAAGTGAACTAAAATTCTGGCAGCATGAGGCTTAAAACAGATAAAAAGGAAGACAAAACAAACAATAGTCCTACCTGTCATGTTTTCTTCGCTATGTAGCTGTTATCCCTCCTCCCCAAAGATAAATTTAGGTAAGTGTTGTGGTTTAACCTGGCAGGCAGCTAAACACCACACAGCTGCTCGCTCGCCCCCCCACCCCCCCAGTGGGATGGGGGAGAGAATCGGAAGGGCACAAGTAAGAGAACTTGTGGGTTGAGATAAGAACAGTTTAATAACTAAAATAAAACAATAATAATAAAAATAATAATANCCCCTCCCAGCTTCTTGTGCACCTGGCAGAGCACAGGAAGCTGAAAAAGCCCTTGACTAGTGTAAGCACTACTTAGCAACAACTGAAACATCTCTGTATTATCAACACTGTATTTAACACAAATCCAAAACATAGCCCCATACTAGCTACTAGGAAGAAAATTAACTATCCCAGCCGAAACCAGGACAGTAAGGATAATTCATAACTAGAAGTTCTGAATTCCTTTGAAGGATGTTTATTATTTACTTGAATTTCATTTGGCTTATTCAGAAGTTTAATTTCAGAAAGCAGAGAAATGACCCTACTCACTGACAGTGTAATACTGCATGCTCCTGTAGATTTGAAAATTACTTGGCTTTCTACCTGTTTCTCTGGTAGACTTACAGAAAAACTGCATCTGATGTTATTTCTTTCTGCCCTTACCTATTAAAGGTTCTATAACTCGTCATGATATAGACTCACCACCCGTATCAGAGCGTGTTGTCAGTATTTACAAGTATGAAGATATTTTCATGCCATCAGCTGCCTATCAGACCTTCTCTTCTCCATTCTGCTTGCTCCTCATTGTTGCACTGACCTTCTATTTATTGATGGGAACCCCATGACCGATGGAAAACAGCAAGAATTTGTCAGTGGAAGTTTCTCAGGATGGACTGCTATACGGATGGACGATGCATTTTTCTATTGGAATTTATATCACACCACCATCATCATCTAGCTGCTTTTGAACATAGTTAGCTTCTCAGAAGAACGAAATAACCATCTCCTTTGAGTGGCAGAGTGGTGACAAATCATTTAAGAATAATCAGTGAACACATAGAATATTTTCAGTGTTGTGACTACTTGCTTAAAGAAAAGGAGACTTTTGTAAAATCAATGTGCGTGCGTGTGTGTGTGTGTGTATGTGCGTTTGGGAGGGGTGTCTGTATGTGTGTTTAGGTGAATTTAGTGATGGACATCTTATCAAATAACAAAATTGCCTTCCAAATTGCTCCCAAAAAGCAAATTTGGGAAAACATTATAATGCTGTTTGGTAGTTCTGGTGCAGACAGCACAACTCCAGTGCAGTTTCTGAACTTAAGATCAGGATACCGACACAGCAGTATAAAACCTGCCCTTCAGTAATGGACAGTTCTCCCAGATTTTTCTACATTTATCGAGGTTTACTTGCTCTGGTACTTTCCAAAACTAAACTTGCATAATCAAGCATTAACACGATTTTCTTCAATGGAAAAGAGGTGATGAATGTCTTTGTAACAATAGTGTTTCAACAGCCTTCTTGAAAGAAATGGCTACCTCTTTTATGAGTGAGATATAAAGATATTTAAACAAGGGGAAGGGAGAATACAGTAACGTAAATTCGCCGTACATAGGAAAAACAGACATAAAACATAGAGAATATAGAAGTTCCCAACCAGCCATAGGACGTCCTCCCAATAGATTAAATCAATTTTTCTCTTTTTGTGAAAAAACAGTAATATTGCTGACATGTAAATATGTTTTTAAGCAGTTGTGTAGTAGTACGAAGTAATCTGTTTTTCTGTGTTGTATGCCTCTATCTCCCGTTCATGTTAAAGATGAATATGGGCAGCTGGTGTGAACTTACAAAGAAGTGGAAATATAATTGAGATTATTTGTAAGGAAAGATAGGGATTAATAAGAAGAGCAGTATCTTTAGTTTCATCAAACCATTGCTAAAATGTAGTTACTGTGGAAAAGATGAGCTAAAGAGGAAATACATTAGATTTTTTTTAACACCAATAAATATTACAAAGATGAGTGCTAAATATTACTGAAATGTAAAGTGTCAAAAGGTATTTATAAGCCACAGAATATTATGAAAAACTTTGATACCTTGTGGAGAATTTCTGTTCTTCACATAACAGGAAGTGTATGACACGTGTACATGTAGTAGTCAAATGTGCTCAGATAAGGTTGCTCATTCACTTCCCAACTTGCATTAAAATTCTATTTAAGTAGAATTAAAATTTGAATTGTGCTGAAGTTCTATCTAATGTGGTACACTTGAGGACTCTGTAACATCGGATCTGGTAAAGTATGTGATGGACCTCATTTCTATTTTCATTGCTGCGTACAGTAAAAAGATTAACTAGCTTTGCTGGGTTTGCATCATTATTCATAGACTGAAATTTGTAGACTAATTTTTTTTAGGCTCAGCATTCTTCAAATCTATGCTTAAAGTATATGAATTAGGTTTGAAGAGGAATTTATCTCCATCACAAACACTTTATCCCTACTTCAAAAGAAAGATTGCTTAGTAATATATGTTTTCATTGATGTCTTTAAGAATTTGTTCACTTAGAATTGCTGGACTAGAGTTCAGCAGTGGGAAGAGAAATTTGAAATGAAGTGAACTTTAAAAGTGCATATAGTAGCTTTATTTAGTATAAATTACTTCTCTCAGGTTGGATAACCTACTCATCATCTGATGAAATACATAGTGGAGACCACCTAATAAGGAAGGTCTGCTTTGGTCCATGATGGCTGTAAAATTTAGCCTTAAGATTGGCTGAAAGCAGAGAGCTGAAGCCTTGGATAATGAGTTTTATATTCAGCAATCAGGTGAAGTGAAGAAATCATTAGGGGAAATTCTTTCTCCTTTGTCCTAATGTGTAGGCAGCTGAGATGATAGTGCAGTTCCTTCTCAAGAGACCACAGCTATTTAAAGTAGCCTCAGGGTTGCTTTAGTTCATGGCCTTGTATTTACTGTTTTAGTTTCAGGTATTTACCTGATTACCCACTAAAGGGCTAATCTAATAATTGAAAGGTACTGAAGTAGGATAGAAACCTATTTTGGCTTCTCATTTCTTTTTTAATACACTGCTGGATTTAGGATAGTCTGGCTGGACCCAGGCACAGAGGTATGAATAAAGGTGACAATAGTAATACCAAGGTAAACATGCAACAGCCGTAGAGCTGCTTTCCACTTACATGGAGTCAGATGTGGTTTAAACAATTAAAGTTCAGGCTCTAAAACAACACCAAATTCGGAGCAGAGGCAGAGCTGCTTAAGAATATGTCTGCTGCAAAGTATAAACTGCTTCAGTCTTCAGCTGTACCCATGTTCTCAGTTAGGGTAAAAAATACTCTCTTTTTTTTTTTTTTTTTTTTTTTTTTTTTTTTTTTCTTNTGCTTTTTTTTTTTTTTTCTTTTTTCAGTTTACTTGTCAGTGTGCTGTCTGGTGTTTTTTGTCATCGTATTTTTCTCTTGTTGAAGTATTAGCAGAAATGTGCACTTCTATAAAAACTTCCACCCAAGCTTCAAAGTACTTAATTAGCACTAATTAAGTATTTCTAATCAAATGGGAGGAAATAAAAGGCCACATCAAGCAGCAAAGCAATCTATTCTTTAGCAATTCAACTGATGTTTGAGTTTAGTACTGAGTTTGTTTGAGAGTTGCTCTTCAGAGTGGGAAAAGCAGATCTGAGATTCAAGTTGACAAAGAAGGTAAAAGCGTTTAGAAATTACTAGTGGAGATGAAACATGGTAAGAAAAAGGCCATAAGAGAAATGAAAAGGCTTTAACTCAGTGGTATTTACCTTTGTATGATACTTGGTGAATCTTAACATTTGAGTGGGCATAGTAACTTGTCATGGAAGGTATTTTGGTTTTCATGTGTTCTGGTTTTTTTTCTTTTTAATATTGAAAAGCAGGATTGATCCCTGTCATACAAAGTTACTACAAAGTAACTTTCTTCAAAGTAATTTTTAAGCGATTATGGCATTTCAAATAGTTTTGGTTTTTTTTCTAATTAATACAAACTAGAGGAAAAGGTCTCCTTTGGAAAAGGAGGGAGACATTTCCTTCTCCAAATCAAATCATTTTTAGTTTCTTTTTGGTGACTACTAGCAAGCAGCTGTTAAAGAAGACATTTCCGAAGTGCTTTTATTCTGAAAATTACTTGCTGTGGACCTAATACAGAGGCATAGAGTTTAGAAAGTGTGTGTTTAGAGTATGGTGTCCTTTGGAAATTTAACTTTGATTATTAATTAGAAAGATAGGACTGGCAAAGACCATAAGGCATTAATTAACATCCTTGAATATGTTCTTCCTATGCACAACAAAATTCAGTTGTGACCATTGCTTGTTACATTAATCACGTTATTACCCTCTGCTCACTCTGTCCATCTTATCTAGAATGTTTTATACTTAAAGTTTGTAAGTTAGTGGGAAGAGAAATCAGCTGCTTATATTTGTGACAGTGCCTATTGCAAAGGGACCTTTTTTTTGGACTGTAGTGTCTGACTGGTACCCTGCTACAAATAATAAGCTAGGCCTGAAATGACGTTAATAATAAGTAGGATAGGAAAGAGAGAAAAATAAGTGGAGAGGACAGACTTTCAGAAAGTATTTTTTTTTTCTTCGGCGGAATCAAATAACTATGTATATTTTTATTTATAGGTGAGATACTC
>WAAD01007127.1:241047-260579 GCA_013389945.1 Fregata magnificens
AAAAAAAAAAACAACTAAAACAAACCCTAAAAAACTTGGCTGTATGCTTTCCAAGTGGAAAAGAGCAGCCTGGAAAAAACCAACACTTTGAAATGGCACAGGGAGAGGGTAGAGCTACAACTAGAAAATGAAAGGGATTGAAACACGGCATTTGGTAGGTCCTAACTTGTTAAAAACTGGAAACTTTTGGAAGGTTGTTGGGGCATATATCAGAAGAAGTAACTGTTGATTATTCTACTCAGTCTTCACTGTTGTGTTTGCTGTGGGGTGGTTTACATGAAGCAGGTAGGAAATGTGTTCGTTGCTGGGTGTTGAGTTGTTGGGGCAATGTTCCAAGGAAGGCTGAGTCGTTCTGACAGCTGTGCTACCAGTGAGGAGCTGTTCTTGCTTATCCCACTTCTGACATATGCTTCAGTTGCCCTGTTGTCAGTGCCTGTCTTAGCTCTGTGAGCCTGTTTAGCTATAACTGAATTAGATTATAGGCTCTTGGGTTTTTTTCCGGATAGTTTTTTATCAGCTTAGGGAGCTTGAGCTGGCTGGATGAACATTGAAGCTGGTCTGCAGAAGATGTGGGACTGTATGACTGGCAGTGGGAGAGAATGAACTGTTGCTTTCAGTAGCAGAGAGCTATTGAATGAGCTCATCTGTAAAACCTCTCCCTTAGAGATTAACTTGCTGATAGGAAAAAAAGGGAGTGAACTGTGTAAATAAATCTTCAATATAAATCAATACAAATGTTGTCAAGAGTTGAGTAGTAAGAAAGAGTTTGTTCTCATTGAAAAATGATGCCAAAGCCAAATGCGTGTCTCAGATTTTCAAATTCTCTCAAATTTAACTGGAACTGGAAACAGACTTTCAGTAACATTGGTGATACGGTCATGCTGATAAATCCTAGACTTTCAAACACTGAAATTTAAAAGAAAAATCAAAATACTGAAGCAGATGCTTGAGCTTAACATGAAAGCTGCACCTTTCTATCATGTAACTTAGCCTCCAGCTGGCAATTTAAAGAGAGCAGAAGCCCTTCAGACTTGCCTAGACGTCTCTAAGTCTGGCCTTTTAAATTTACCGCTATAACTCAAAAGCGGATGCTGAAATCCAAGAAGTTGCACTGCAGTCTTACAGCTATTTATTCTGCGAAGTTTCTGCAGGCAGTTTCACTTTTTATGTCTAAAGGCAAAACAACATTCTGTTCAATTTGGGAGGGGTGCTACAAAATGCAAAGGAGATGTGAGAAATGAGGTCTTTGCTGTCTGTTCAGACAAGATTAAGTGAGGGAAGGAAGAAATAGGAAAGCTTACAGGATTAAACCATCCTAAAATTCTGATATATGGGAATTGTGCATGTCTGTAAATATTGTGACTGAATAGGCATTTAAAATTTCAGAGTACATGGTGAAAATTAGGCATCTGCAACTGACTTCAGCTTGATAAATAAATAGTTTTATGGTAGCTAATGCATTCTGCAATACCTGAAGTGTGTGTATTAGTTACCTGGTTAGCTGTATACTCTTAATAAATCAAATTTATAGGCATTTTGGTTTAGCGTGTTATTTGTATCCATTCTAGTTTCACAGCAATAATTACAGTACCTTAATTTTAATGAAAGTAGGCAGTATCCATTACTTCATGGTGTCAAGTTGTTGAGATGGACATGTAATAGTAAAGAGGCTGTTAATATTCTCACACTCTTGTAGTCAAAACCTTTGAAGACCATTCAGAAAAACAGTGGGAAGGGTTATATAACATGCATTTAAAGGGTTAAGGGGAAAAAAAAAAAAAGTAGGCTGTTGCCAAGCTAGTATGGGATGAAATCCTAGTCCATGTCATTTTAAGTTAATTTGCTTTGTCAGTCGCTTTCAGCTATGAATTGTTGGAAGTAGGCTACCCAAGTCAGAGAAGTAGGCTACCCAAGTCAGAGAAGTAGGCTACCCTAGTTCCCATGCAGTGTATTTCTTGCAACGTAGGGAAGTGCATGGCTGTAACATTAACCGATAAGGAACTGATTACTCCATGGTGTCACTGAAGTTAAACCTCTTGCACCAGTCAATTGACTACATAGGTTTTTTACAGGGCTTCAGAGTTGTTATTGTTTGATCTCCAAAACAAGATGACTTGTTTATTTTAAAATAAGCTATTTTTCTCTATTCAATAGACATAATAAATACTTTTACTTGGGACATTTGCTAAGCTTTTAGAAATGAGAATTGATGAATTATTGTAACTTACAACACAAAAAATTTTTGAATCCTAAACCCTGAAATGCTAGCTTTTAGTTCAGCTACACACATGGCTAAAAGCAGTGGAACATGTTTTGCTTTGTTGGCTGTTAAACATAGGCTTATGCCCTGTTAGCGTCCTACTTTTGGCATATTTTTAATCAGAAAGTTTAATTTACTGAACTTACCGAGTTTCCTATTTGTAATTTATCATTAAATTTAAAAGCTAAAGAGAAAAAATTCCAGCATCAAGGCAAATCTATCATACAAAGATGCTGTGTGGCTGATGTTAGGGAGGAGGATACCATCTTCATGCTGAGTTATCTCTTGCAATTACAGTTGTGCCGTAATATGCCTTGTGAGTGAATTTATGTTATGAACCTGTACTGCTAAGGGAGGGCTGCCGTGCATTTCCAATCAAATTTTTTTTGTTTTGTTTATGACTTTTGTCTTAATGTCTAAGAGTTGTTAGTTTAAGACATTTGTCTTGAGTCCACATTTGGCCATAAGCATTACGCAGCTCTGTTGATGCAAAACTAGAGATAGATAGCAGTGAAAAGTTGGACTGATCAGCTTTGATGAGAGAGATTAGTATGAAAAGGGTATACATTTGTTCACATTTTTAAGCAATTTTAAATTACCTTGTGTGTATGAGCATTCTCTCTGAAGTTAACGGGGTCCATCACTGCTTGTCTGCTGAATTCAATACAATTAAGATTTCCTCTATGCCAATTAGGTACGTGGGAATAGTCACACAAACCTGCTTTTCACAGGGACTGTTGCCTCTTCGGCGTGAGTCATATAGTACAGAGTAAAGAGGTGAAAGCTCTTTCGGTGTATTCTGTCTAATTGCTTGTTCTGTGTCTCTGCCAGTGCATTCTTACTTCTTACAGTGACGTCTGATTCAGCAGATGCTGTTAGTAGAAGTTCTGTTTAAACTTCATTGGGATTTATGGATTTGTAAGTGTAAATTTGAAGGTGTCCTTAACTGGTTATGGATAGGGAATGTTTGTTGACTTTGGGCTAGAAATGTCAGCGTGCTTTGTTTTTTTTTTTTTTTTTTTTTTTAAAACTTTTTTTTAAGAATGCAACACTGAATTTTTATTTTTACAGGTTTTCATACCTCTTTTATTTCACATATTCTGCGGAGTGGCAGCATTTCACCTCCTGTTGCCTCTTCTGGTTTCTGCTTTCTTCTTTTCAGCATTTTCAAGCTCAAATTCTTCATCTCAGGATTCTTAATTAGAATTCTCCATTGTGATTTATCTGATGAGCAGAGTTGTAGAAGGCAGTTAGAAGCAGCAAAACCAAAATGACGACATCTGCCTCTTGATACGTTGTCATGGACATTTTTCTGTCTCTTTAGTGGTTTTAGTTAAATATTTTATAAAACTGCATGTCACAAGTCATTTAAAGGCATGACTGTTTTGTGGCCCAACACTGCTGAGGAACAGCAGTTTTTGTTGTGCTTCCTAATGGCTATCTTTGGCTTAAAATCCCCTTTGTCTCTTTGGACTGAAACACAGGAGCTGGCAAGCTGCTCTGTGCTGGAATGAGTGGTGCTCTCCTGGCTCTGTCTCCCTGTGGCCCCACTGGTGCTGCTGGTGACCCTGTTTCATTTAGGTTCTCACCTTTCAATAGTAGTTCCAGAGTAGTTGCTTGGTCTCAGCTGCAAAAACATCTTCCTTCAGGGTTTGTGTCCAGCAAATCATGTATACCCCCTCGCATTAGAACCATACTGAAGGCAGGCCAAAGGTATGTCTAGCCTGTCCTTACACTTCGCACAAGCTTTACATTTCTCTTACATGGAGCAAAAACTCCTGTAATTGACAGTTGTAAAATGTAAGCTTCTTAAAGAATTAGAACCTGATTTCAGTTCTCTCGGGACACGGGTTAGGCGGCGCGGTGGTGTGGGGTTGGCGGTTGGACTTGATGATCTTAGAGGTCTTTTCCAACCTTAATGATTCTATGATATCGCAGTTAGGGGTGCGTGCATGTGTGTGTATACACACACATCAATATATAGCTGTATTGTACTCATGTATTTGTACATACCTGTGTGTATCTCTTCCTTAAAGATATGGACGTTGGTAGTTGGTTACCTGCTGATGGTTTCATTCAAGTGGAATATAAGCACTGAACGTTACTTAAAAGCAATCTCTGTCCCTGTCTGGATTATGCTGCTCTTTCACTTAGGTGAGTAACAAGAAGTTATTATTCTAATGTGTCCGCTGGGATTCTGTTGTCTTGCAAACAAAGCTACTCACTTGCTCTTCTGCTAAATCTTTATAATGGAGTCTTAGCTGAGATGCAGGCTGTTTTCTCTGCTTAGTAATTCGGGCTGCATGTGGCCAGCAGGGAGCGTTGGAGTAGGGAATGGGAAGGCAGCAAGATGCTGAGCAACATGTGTCTTCCACTCCTCCTGCCCAGTTTGTACTTCCCATGGTTTTCCCTTATTTGGCTCACAGACCTGGTACTAGACTCCCTGACAGTGAGGAAGGGCTGGGATCACATGTGGGTGGATTTAGACTTTCACTTGCGGTGATTTTTAATATTATTATTTTCTTGAGAGCCTGCCCTTAACCAAGGCTGAAGCTGTAAAGTGCATTTAATAGTAGTAANCAGTAGTCAACAAGCGTGTTGATATGATATCAACAATATCAAATAAATCTGCCAGTAGTCTATATAATCTGTTAATACAAATATAAGATTATAGTAATCTATTAGTATTAGTTTTATTTTACATATTTAATATAACAGATTAACAGATAATATTATCATATCAGTTTATGGTGGAAGTATCATGCAAATAATGGAAGACTATCATGACGGAAGGTTTCACAGCATACTTGATGATTTACTTTGCTTTAGCAGCAGGTTTCAAGGGTTGTTCTGACCACGTGGGGATGCTTTCCTGAGGTTTTAAGCTACATGTAATGGCTTTGCATTTGCTTACATTTTGATAGTCTTATGTTCGTTGGAAGTACTAGCTGAAAAGCCAAAAACCCAAAAAGGCACTGCTTGATGCCACTCTGTGGAGATCTAACAGAAATACAGATTTGGGGGGGGAACTTGATTTGCCTCTGATATCTAAAATGTTTTTATTTTGTGTGTATTTTCATCTAATTTTGCATGTTGTTTTAAAAATTGTTCTCTAAAATATATCAGCATAGTTTAAAGTCACTGAAGTTAGGAACAGTAACAACTTGGTTTATTCATTGAGAAACTTGTTCACCTGTTTTTGCTATTGTTCCTTTCTGTGAATGTAGAAAACTTGTTTGCTTTATGACACGTCTTAGTTTCTGCCCAGACGGTTCTTTGTTGATGTAGTGCCTTTTTTCATTTTGCTAAATGTAGAGTTTATTTATGGCGTAACTTTTCTTGGGAAAAAAAAAACCAAACCCCTGTGTCTTTCAGCTTCTGTGGCAGGTTCCTGGAGAATTCCTGTGTTCCTGGTTATCGTTGTTCTGATGACTGTAGGCATGTTGCATGAACAGCAGAATGGAAGGGAGTCTTCTGGTAAGAAACGAGTCACTATTTCTTTTATTGCTGGAGGCAAAAGTTCTGTAAAGTCAAGTGAAAGAACCTGGACTCTATTACTGTAAATTCAATATCATATGGATTGCAATAATTTACTGTAAGATTTTTAGTATGTTTGTTTCAGAGTGGTTTACGCATGCTGAAATGAATCTTTGATTCTTTACAGAAAATTTTTGCAATGTTTGTTCTCCACAGCAAAGTAGTGACTCTCATTATCAAGCTGATTGCTTAAGTTTACAGAATCCTGTATGTAGTTTCAAGCTTGAAGAAAGCCCCAGAAATTTGAAATCAGAGGCTAATTTTGAAAGCAATGAGCAATGTCGGTTTAGTAGCTCCTGCAATATTGAGTATGAGAGAAACTGAGACAACTCCATCCAGCAAGTTTCTTACATCCAGTCATTCATTTTTAAAATACCAGTTTCCGAAAACTATGGTTTGTGTTTAGACTTTGAGAAAAATAGGTTTTGTCTGTTGTGGGTCAATTTTGCAGAAAAGCAAATGTCAGGTGTTCCTTTCTAGTACTAGCTGTACGATTATTTTGGGAAACTTTTTTCCTGTCTTGCTGTTTTTGTTTTATTGAAAGTTGTCGTAATCTTGGTTAGTAAAATTGATTATCTGGTATAGAGATTTTTAGATTAATCAGACTGCCAGCAGCTGTGAATGACTTGGTCAATAACAGTTCATTATCAAGGAAAGTGCTAAGCAAATAACTGGTTTTGTGTTTTGGCTCCACGTGTATTGTATTACTAAAAGTAATAGCACTCATTCCTGTTTGATCATATTGACCACACGTACATATTAAAAATTAAGAGTGTCTATCCATATAATTTCTGTTGCTTGACAGCTTCGGTGGATATCAAGCAACAAATGAAACATTTTAAGACTTGAGCTTTTCTTTATTTATATACACATATATATTTTACAGGCGCAGAGCTTCCTGGTCAGATGATTTCCATTGCTGCTTCAACAATTGCCATGGCAATTTCAATGACAGAAGATGAGTCCAACGATGAACGTTCCTCACAACCCTCAGGTGACTGAATACTCTGTAAGAAAACATTTGAATTTGCTCTAAAGGCATGAAATTGGAGGGAATTAAGAACAAATTTCAAAATAGTCCCGATCCTCCTCATCCTGTCCAAAATAGCACATTTATACTTACCTTGTGAAACAGGTTTATCTGTTTTTTAAAATGTTAAGAAGACAATGATATAAAAGGTATTGTTCAAATGATAGTTTACATGGCTGGCTGTAGATTTAGACGGTCTGACTAGAAGAGTTTAATTTTTTTTTGTTCCGAATGAGGGCGTGTTTTTTTCCTGTTCTGTATTATTAATTTTTTTATTTTCCCTAGCCTTCTTTTGATTTGTTGGCAGTTATGAGATATAACTGGATTTCTGGACCAGGTACAGGTAGACTAGAATAATTCTTGTATACATCACAGACACAAAAACCCCTTTATTCTCTGTTTGACTATGGCATGCTCAAAGTCTTTCCTGTAGTGAGTTTACTTGACATTGTAGCTTGAGTCACGGTGCTTTCACTTGCAATAACACGACTAGAAATCTGTAAGAAATGGCTTGAAAGAGTTGCAAAGAAAGTGATTAGATGTCCATCACTGGTTTTGAAGCTTACAATCATTTTTCCAGGTATGTCTTTGATGGAATGCAATGCTAGAAAAATAAGCTGTTACAGAGCTCTCTGGAAATTGAAAGGTTTCATCCATTTCCTGCAAGTAGACAAAACAGGTCATTCAGCTTGACAGAATGTGAACTTCCAAAACTTCATTTTGAAATTGGCCGTGTCTGAGTAGTCTGCTTCAAGACAGTATGTTCTTAATATTGTCTGTAATGTGTAAATCGTGCTGCAGAGGAGGAAACATAGTGATTGTGCAGTAAAGAACGCATTGGGCGTGTGGCATTAAAAACTGCTGTCTAAACGCCACCATTTGTGAAACTTAAAAGTTGCTTCAGCTACCAGGTGAAATGGTGTAAAACAAGCTCTTCAGAAATCTTTTGATGAAATGTAAACACACTTCCTAATTTTAAATATGTCAATGTAAGCTGTACTTGAAAACATGCTTCATTTTTAAATATAAAAAGGGCAGCTTTAGGCAACTTATTCTTTTCTTATCTTTGTTTCTACATTTTACATGACTATCATCAAAATAAATATAGAACCCTATGGATGTTTGTCCTCAAATTTGAGAACGGAGATTGGAAATTAGCATTCTGTTCTGTGATACATGTTAAGAGCCCTTTTGGTCATCTTTGGTTTGGATCTTCTATGTGAATGGTGATGAAACATTATTCTTATACAGCGAAAGGTTTACCTGCAGGGTAAATGCAGAAACTGCAATTCTTTTGGTTTTCCTCTGCAGTGATTTTTGGATGTTTTGTTATCTTGCTTTGGAACTTGTAACGTAACACACATCTATTTTGTGAGAAGTTTAAGATTTTGAAAGTTTTCACGTTTTCAGCCAGGTGGATAGCAGGCTTCAGGAGGAGATCTTCCTTATATCTATTCTAAATATGTCAGTGGTTGTCAAGGTTGATTAATTGTCAGTAACAATAACAATGCTTATACTGTATTAAAGGAATTATAGAACAACCAATGCTTCATGTTTTCACTGCTCTCCCTAAACTTCAATTTGTTTCTGAAAAAAACAGGAGGCTGTATAGATTTTATAGGTTTTTCTGAACACTCGTGTTTTTCCTTATTTTGTTGTTGAATAATGGTTTTTAGTGTTGGGAGATGAGGAATTTAATGCTACCAGTGAAGGGGATCTAACTTGTCCTTCCTGGTGTCCCAAGAATTTCCAGAGTATACAGCAAATGAGAAGTCTGCAACTTCAGAAGCAGATACCACTGCAGTATTTTGTTAGCTGCCTTGTAGGCAAGATTCTATTGTCTTGTTGGTTTTGAATATGATAGATACTGAAATCCTTAAATGTAGTCATGCCTCTTGCTGTCCCTTCCCACCTACTTTGTTTTCTTAAAAAGAAAAAACAAAACCCGAAAACTTTTAATTTTGAAATTACAGAAAGATGTGGTTATTCATGAAGGGGTACCTTCATCCTGGTGTTCTGAAAGACTTTTTCATTAAAAATAATAAAGTCACTGTTTCATCTAACTCTGAAGATTTTATTCTGATACCCTGTTCCATAGAGATACAGACCCTTGCCTTCCTGTTTGTGCTGCTGTTCCTTTTCCTTTTATTTAAGGAAGGGGAGGAGAATAATTCAAAATGCTATGCCAGCAAGAAGTTGACTTGACAGAGAATATATTATGTAAAGAAAAGAACATGTCTTAAGACAGCCTGGAAAATTGACTTTTTTTGTTGTTTTTATTATATTCAAGTAAGTACCATACATTCTGATCTTGCTGGAATTCTTTACTGGGTGTTATGTTAGCCATTTGGGAAGGACTGTCACACTTTCATTAGTTGGAAGATAGGTGTTTTTCAGGTTTCATCTCTAAAAATATCATGAAGCACACTAAATGGGGGTTTTACAGAACCTGAAGTTATTCTAAATCAGTATTCTGATAGTCCTTTTTTTTCCTATTTGTGTTGACAAGGCACTCATGCCTTCATTTGCAGAGCATATCTTGCCAACGAAATGTGATTTTTTTTCTTTTGCAAAGTTTTGTGGGTTTTTTGGGTGGATCAGCTTTGTGAACTGACTTATGATATAGTCATCTGAACGGCAGTTCTGACACTAAGGAGTCTTTGTGTTTGTCATGGGGAGAATACTGGGTCATTGGCAGTGCCAATGTAGTTTGACTTAAAGTGCTGTGGAACTGCATTCTGAAAAAGCTTTCTTGTCTTGGGATCCCCTAGGAGTTTTTGGTCTCCCCACCCCGCTTTTTTTAATTCTTTTTTTTTTCCCTGTCAGCTCTTTCCCAACTGTGTTTTGCATTCTGTGTACAGTCCCCTCAAGTTAATAAGTAAACTGTAAGAGAATGAGGCAGTTTAATAGGTACTACTCTTAACGTTACTGTTGCTGTTATTTAATTAAAGTTTTCTTCATTGTGAAAATATGTTGATCTAATTTTTCATTACCAAAAAAAGCAATATTCTTTTTTCCTTCATAAAAGTGACTCTACTAAGGGCTTTTGGGGCAAAAAGTGTTGGATAACTTCAATCTTGAGGCATAGACTTCAGCATATTAAATACCTTTGTTTTTTCTGTTTTGGCTTTTAGCACTTCCTTCCCTTTGATAAATATTTGAGTTTCTGCTGTTGTCATATTACTTCTTATGTTTATTATATTAATTTTGGAGCAGAAAAAAAAGTAAAAAGAAAAGTGTTGAGTAAGTTGAATTCATAGGGGAGAATTCCCAAAGATGGACATACTGCTTTCAAATTTGTGTTCCTTTAGTGCATCATAAGCTGGATCCATTTGTTTCTATTAGTACTCTTCTGCTTTGTTAAAAATAGACTGAGAAGTACAGGGGATGATAGACTCTCTGTTTCTTATAACAAAACCGCTTTTTCTGTCTTTTTTAGGAAAGTTTCTGTTTACAGGTAACTGTCTCTCCCCTTATGAAGAATTAACTCGTGTCTTTTTCTCCAAAGTGTAGTTTGTATATGATAGGGCTGGCCTTCATCCCTTTGAGACATGAACTGATTTGCCAGGAAGCACTCCACCTGAAGCTTCTGCTGTTATTAGCTGCTTGCAGAGTTCCTTTTTTCAGGTTGCATGCTGTAATTCCTTTGGGAATATTCTGAAGTTCTACCAAATATGTTACCAGCAACCAACTGATGTTTCTGTCATCACCCCAGCATCTATCAGTTGGGAGAATCTGTTGTTCTACCTTATTTTGTTAGTGTGGTGGGAAAGTGTTTATAAGCTCTAAAAATAGTTCCCCTTACTTGTAGAACACCAGTGCAGATTTCTACAACAAAAGAGTGTTCATCCAGTGTGTCAGGCTGCAGAATTTGTCACCACTACTGTACGCGTATGACAAATCTGTCTTCTCTTTTTGTACATTCTAGCTGTCATGCTTTAGGCTAGGAATGGCTTTAGTGACACATTGCAGCTAAAACCGCACATGTGGAACATGAGATGTTTGACTGATATGCATGTAGTATATTGTAATATAGTTTTTATAGCAATTTTTCTTTGTGAGAGGAAAGTGGTTGGTGTTGATGTGACACAAGTTCAGTGAAAGAGCTGTGTTCATTGCTTACCTGCTGCAGTATGTACCAACATAACAAATTGCCTTTTATTCTTCAGCATAGAGTAACTTTTCAGGTTTTCTTGTGTGTGCATTCTTCCATGATGGCTGCAAATTTTTCTCAAGTAGTGCTGTGTGGGAAGTGTGTGCATTTCACCACCAGCATGGGGCCTCGCTAAAAGTTAATACTGGTGTTCCTAGGGAGACATTCTACATACAGTGACTGAAGGTGGATTTGGTGTCACCCACACTAGGAAGATTTACCAACTAAAAAGTTAAATAAATAAATAAATGACTATGTTGTCTATACAAGAATTTTAATTTGGACATAATATTTTTGCCTGAAATGACTATTTACTGTTTATTTATAAGTGCCTTTAACACATCAGTTCACATTTTTCAATTGAATTTCATGTTTACTAAATTAGAATGAGAGAATGACAACATTAGTTACCCACTAATTTATGCTTGCTCTTGTTACTAAAATATGTTACACAAGCAAGTAATTTAGGATCACAGTGTGAGTGCTATGTTTGTAATGTGAGTGTTCAGGAAAAGAAAAAGTGTAGTAAGAAATTTGTAAGATACAAGCTTTCTCTTCAATGTATGCTGTATTTTTTTGTTTTGTTTAAATGAGCTTTCAGCAAATCTAAGATTTCTTTTTGGATACTTGAAGTAAAGAGAAATCAAAGATTTCTTTTAAGACTTCAGATTTCTTTTAGAAGTGAATTACACTTTGTGTCTTTCAGGGTTTTACGGTTCTTTGATAAAATATATTTGGCTTGTAATTTACCTGCAGTGACAGGAGGCCTCTTAGAGGCTGTAGCATCTTTTCTTCTCTCCTCCTCCCAGCACTGCTCGGCATGGTGTTGCATGTTGTGGAAGAGCTTACACAGCCCTGTTCTAGCTTTTCAAAATTCAGATCAGTGCCAAGACTATCTCTGTTTTTTAGAGAAATTACAAAAAAAATAAAACCACCCCTCCATCCCCCAAAAACCCCCCAGCCACCCAAAACAAAAACCAAAAAAAACCTCAACCAAAAAAAGGTTGATTTGGGACTAGGGAGTATATTCTGTTCTGTGGTGAGCATTAATATGATAATTTCCACTTCTTTGTTTGCATTTGTTTGTTTTAGGAGCAACAGAAGGTGATCAGCCTCCACATGCTTCTTCATCTTTCTCTTCCTCTTCATCCTCTTCTGGGAGCAGACAAAGACCTGAGACTGGATCTTTTCTTAGAAAAAAGAAAACCAGTGATATTTACTTTGTTACACTTGTGTGGGCCATTGTCATTGTCCAGATCTGGCTAAATTTCTGGATTGTGCAGCTATTGCCGGTGCCTTTTGCAGGTAATAATCCAATTATTAGAAATGTATGTTAAAAGATGTCTTTGGATAGCCTTAGGCTTTGTGTTAAATAAAATACAAGGAAAGGCTTGTAGGCTCATATGAGTTTTAATTTAAAACTTTTTCAAGACTTTTTCTTGAGACAAGATGAATTGTAGCTTCAAATAGAAAGATTGATGTGCACTGTGATACCATGTAGTGGACAACTCTGTAAAATTGCTTTGTCTGTTGACTATTGTAGTTACCTGGAATAATTTAGTGCCATACCTTACATTGTAAGAATACTTCTGGTTTAGAGTACTTTGTTTTTCTTCCTCATGGTGTCGTGTCTGTCATGTTTTTGCGCCTAAAGATAAAGAATATTTTAGGTGTTATTCAGTAGTGAAGTACAGCTCATGCTAATTTTTAATTTCCATTAAAAATGGCTTGCTAGGCTCCATGGACAAGTCACAAGATAAATTTGATTCTAATTCTAGCTCTGAGGTTAATTAGCTTTGTTGCTTCACATCTACATGCATCTGTTCTCTTATCTATCAAGCAAGAATGGAGTACTTATGATAACTATCTAAAGAGGTTATTTTAAAACTGAATGCCACTTTTTCCAATACTTTTTTGAGGGATGAATAGGCAAAATGGGAACTCTGGAAATATGCATGAGCTGCTATGAATCTGAAGGCATTTCCTCCCATCCCCCTACTGTAAACAAAGTGAGTTTCCTAATTTGCTTGGATTGTCTCTAAACTTCAGTTAAAATGCTAATTTTCAGCATTTTTTAATGTAGTTAACGCTTAAATGTAGCTCTTTTCCCTTTTACCCAGTGTGGCGGGTTGGCCCCAGCTAGTGGCCAAGTACCCGCAGAGCTGATCACTCTTTTCCTGTCTTCCAGTGTGGGCTCATCCATGAGCTGCAATCCCTTCGGGGAGGTGCCAGCTCAGGCATCTCCTCACCCCTAGGCCACAGTCCCTTCAAGAGGAGTAGCTGCTCCAGCATGGGTCCTCCACAGGCCACGGTCCCTCTGAGTGGTGTGCCTGCTCCACCGTGGGGCACTTCTGTTCCCCTGGCCTTTTTATTGCCTCTGTTCATCCCTCTGTTCCTTCTTCCCCTCTATTCACTTGTTCTCTGTGTGTTCTCTCCTCCCTCTCTAGTGTTTTCTGCCCTTCCTTAAATATATTTTCATAGGGGCACCACACCCGTGAGTGGTGGGCTCGCCTTTGGCCTCTGGTGGGTCCATTGTGGAGCCACCTGGAACCGACTGTGTCTGGTACAAGGCAGCCTCTGGTCTCTCCCCACGGAGGCCACCCCAGTGGCCACCCTGCTACCAAAAACTTGCGATTCACACCCAACACACAAAGCCATTATAAACCATCTAGTTGTGCATCTGGAAATCATGACTGTGGGGCCATGCTTACAGGTTCAAGGGGCTGTGAACTCTGAGAGGCATGGTGGAAGGAACAGCTGCACGTTTGGCTGTGGCACTGTAGCAGCAGCTAAAGGGTAGTGTGATGGTTAGGCATATAAATAGCTGAACACAGGGCAAGAGCAGAGGAGGGTTTGATCTTTGTTTCATTCCAGTGTAGTTGCTACAGAAGAAACTGCCCCGTTTTGGTGTCTGGGCATCATGGGAAATAGTGATGGCAGGTTGGATGTAGCTCATAAATAAATCATAAAAATGATAAAAGGATTAGAAAATAAATTTTAGACTTACTAGAAGCAGAGCATAAGTGGCTTAATTTATTGAAGAGAAAAGTCAAGGAGTGACTTAACCACTGTTTAGAAATACCTACTTGGGTGGGAGGAAAAATGTGGATGCAATAGTTTTGCAGTTAGGCAGACAAAAATGAATGCTTTTAAGCTTGAGCCAGACAAATCTAGATTAAAGTGCACATCTATAACTGAAATGGATGAGTACTGCTGCTGCCAGTCATTAGGTCTGAAGTAGCTACCCGAACAATATGCCAAAATAGAAATTAATTTTGAGAGTATTTGTGACTTGTTGCCTTAGCAGTGACACTGGACCATTAAGTGATTTTTCTTGGCATATAACTGCGTATAACTAGATCACCACAAAAATATTATGAAAAGGCGGTATAATGATAAACAGAGCCAAATTTGGAACAGTGGATCACATTAGATGTCAGAAGGTGAATGATGATAACTTGGATTGTTAAAAGAGAGGTGGTATTAAAAACATTTAGTAGTGGAAAATAGGAAGGCTTATAAAGCAAGTTTCCTTGCAACTGTTCAAGTTTAAGGAGACTAATAACATTAAGCACTTCTGAGACCTTAAGGAGAATGCTTCTAGTATGTAAAAAAAGAAAATAACCCCCAAAAACCGTAAATAGAAAGGTGTTAATTTCACCAGAGTTCTTTATATTGGTAGACAGGACTTAGATGAAGTAGCATTTAGATTATTAGAAATGTCTTGGTACCATTAACATTTTTCCTTGAATGCATTTGTACCTTGGTAGATGAGATGCTCGTTTAAAATTGCTTGATGTGGAGGGTGGAGAAATTATACTATAATTATTCCATAAAATGAAAAGGTGAAAAAATGACTTTTGAATTCAAAAGCTAAGCAATAAACCAGATTGTGGAACACTTGTAGCATTTTGTTCAGTGATGTGAGCCTGGGAATCCTGGTATTGTCTCCTTTTAAGATCTTTCATTTACTTCCTTGCTTGTTCCATTGCATCCTTTTTTTAATTCTATTTTTGTCTTCAGGTAATTTTCTGCTTCCTGGAGATGTTTGGAATTTCTTATTATGCAGCCTTTCTCTTCTTTTGCTCACAACTTTCTAATAACAGTCCTCCTTTAGCTTTTTCTCTCTTGCCTCTTTTTAAGCTAATGTAATTACAGCTGTGTGATTGACTGTAGCACCTCCTGACATCACCTTTGCAATGAGCGTACACTCAGTTATTTTAGAAGATATTATTTAAACACTTATTTTTGAATAATAGCAGAAAGTTAAAATGCCATTTCAGGTATGTTGTTCACCTTGTAAAATGCAAGCTTGCCCTGTTTTGCTGAGCAGCAGTTTGTGTATTTACCATGAATTGCGTTTCATCATACAAAACTTCAGCCTGTAAGTTAGATGCTGGCACTCGCACTGTATTTTCTCCTTTTTGTACGTTTGCCACATGATCTTTAGTGGAAAGATTATTAATTATTCTATTTCTTCAAGAGACTAAATCCCATATTTGCCACATGGTGGTGCCAGAGGGTAAGTAAACCAAGTGTCACAAAATTGTTGAATGCCCTCTCCATGAACAAGAATGTAAACTATTACACAAGTGGCTTACAGATAAAAAGCTCTTGTGGAACTTTGATAAGTGCCCTGCGGATATTAAAAGTTAACCTTTTCGGCTATGTATGTCATTTTATACATCTCCAAGTAGAAGCATGGTGTGAATTTTTGAGGATGAAGGAATTATTGTGGTGTTGATGTATGGCAGTAAGTAATGAATCTAGTTTGGAGAATAGTCTTTCATAATTAAAGCTTTAATAAAAGTACACTTGAATGTAATGATGGGGAGTTCAATATGAAATGTTGCTATAAATACGATGTAATTGGAGGAGTACTGCCAGCATTTTCACAGGAAGTTACTTTCCCATGTAAGTAGAATTTTTAACACTGACTAATTTTTTAATCTACGTGGGATGTTCACTGTTACTAAATTCTGGTTTAAAAAAAAGATTAGGGAGAAATTAGGAGAATTATGTGATTCTGTTGCTAATAGTTTCACTTTGTTTTCCTTTAGAACCATAGTTTTCAGTATTTGGGGATGCAGCATAATTTTGTTTAGAGGTTTGTGTATCAGTAGTTCGTGGCAGGACTGGGTTGTGAGACCCCCTGGTCTGTTACTGCTACATATAATAATTACGATCCTTTAAGTTGGTGTATCTTGTAATTATGTTTTTGTCACTGGTATGTTTGCATCAATACTCCAGTAATATCAGTTGTAATACAAATCTTCGTTTATAATGTGAATTAATTAACTCCTCTGTTCTGATGTTAAATTTACTAGTGGCTTTGGAAGATTATTCGCTTTTGTTCTTTTCAGTGATGAGAAGATAGATAATTTGAGTGGTGTGACATTTTGTTGAATAAAAAAAGAATATGGCAAATATTTCATGACTATTAAAGGTCTATTAGCTTGCAAGGAAAGTTTCATATGTATCATGCATTTTTGCTTTTACATTCCTGATTGTGATGATTCACAAGTTTTGCGTATATACTCAGTAAGTGAGGGAGAGCAGTGCCATCGCAGAATTGGAACCATAAGCCTTATGCAGAAGTCTCTGGGCTTTATTTCCTGGCAAGTAAATGGACATGAGCTTTTTTTTTCTGTAACTGTAATGCTAGACATTTCTAGTGTTGTTGAGACGCTCTTTATTTTACAGTGGATATATGTTAGGAGTGTTGGAGAAGAGCTGTTTGTGGTAGCAAAATGCTTCTTTTTGGGGGAAAAAAAGTTGTAAATATTTCTTCTGTTGTCTGGTTTTGAGGAGCAGTATGGATTTTTCTGAAGCTTTGTGTGATTAACTTCAAGCCAAGATAAAAAGCTGATCTCAAAATCATGTTTTTGATGTTTAAAAGCAAAATTAAGCAGTAGTTGTATTTCAGTTGAAGGTTTAAATGAACACTTCTTTACTGTGAAATTACTCATGCTCTGCTGTCAGTTCTTAAAGAAAAGATACAGCTTTAACAGTATAGAAGGCCTAAAACTTAAAAATTGAGGCTGAAAATTTTCTTTCATGTGTAACATACTGATAAGTTCTGAATGTGGTATTTTATGTGTAGTCATCTGGTGTGGTGTATGGGTGAAGATGTGATAAATCCACTGTACTGGAATCATGGAATGGCACCTGCTTATCCCAGACCTTGCTCAAGTCTGTTAGCTGCATAATTGGGTAGTGTGCAGGCACCTTTCTTCTGCTGTCATCTGAATTCCATGTGGATAAGCACGGCTGTAAAGCGAGTGAGGAGATTAGTACTAAAACAACTTGAAAATTTGGAAAGTGGTTTCTAATGGGAAATAAAACTCAAGAATCTTTTTCTTTCTTTTTCCTGGGTCTTTCAGAATGGAATAGATGCGTAGTCTTGTGGTGCTCCTCTGAAATCTCTAATACCTGATTTTCTTCTTGTGGTTACAGTTTGGGCACTTAAAAAACTCGTGCTTCATTTTGGAGTTTTGAATTTCATGGCAAACCATTGCAAAAGTTGGTGGCAACTTGTTGAAAATTTTGTGAAGGAACGTCAGGAAGCTCTTGCTCCACGGCCCATCAGAGGGCTCGGAAGAGTCATGCTAAAGCTTGACAGTAAGGTATTTCTACTTATTTCCTTAAGCAACCTGAAAGTTTGTTCTATTCTCTGTTCACTGTATGCCAAGACGCTTTAATTCTAAAATAAATGTCTGTCACTAATGGACATGTCTCTCATGTAAAACTATATCTGTTTTATGGTGTATTTTAAACCACGTCTCTTCTGTCACTATTCACATTTAAGTACACATTTAAACTTCGTTAAATGATTACATGCAAAGCTTGACAGAAGTCACTTTTTGAATGCTGAGTTAGCTTTAGAAGATTCCTTATCTGAGTAAGGCAAACTTCTCATGGTTCAGTCACCTTACCTGATTACA
Source organism: Fregata magnificens (assembly GCA_013389945.1). Lineage (NCBI taxonomy): Eukaryota > Metazoa > Chordata > Aves > Suliformes > Fregatidae > Fregata > Fregata magnificens. Next base: position 258,972 of record WAAD01007127.1, read on the forward strand.
AAGATTTTGAAGTTAAATCTAATGAGCTTTAATGTGAAGGATGAGATGTTCCTACTTCTGTTGTGAAAACGTAATTTAAAAAGCAACCCATTTTATTCTGTAAGTAGGGCCTGAGCTAGTTTGAACACATTTGTTTATGCTGTGTGGAAGTACAGTTGTTGAACACAGTGGTGTGGTGGTACAGAAGGGAGGCTTCCCTCTGTAAGAGAAGAAATATGTGGGATAAGGTATTTGGGAAGTGCCATAGAATAAGGCTTCTGTGCTCCCCTCCCTTCTCCCCCACTCAAAATGCACCCACATTTGCATTACAAATTGCAGAGTTGGAAAGCTCCATAAAATTTATGAAGTCTCCTCCAGTCAGAATTCTAAGTTTTGACTTAACCTGATAGATAATTTTGTTTGTAATAGCTATGCCAGTGTGTAAGGATGTGCTTTCTGTAACTGTGTTGTTGAAGTATTCTCTGCTTTAGAAAAAGCCGTTACCTCAGAGTTTCTGTAACTGAAGAGATGAACCCTGTAAGTACATTTGTCAGAGCATCTGTACCTCAGCAGATCTGTATGCAGTTTATAGCTCTCAATTCCTACAGGAAGAGCTTAAGCCCAGATCTAATGGGTAAATGGATGTCAAAAGGTCAACAAAAGCATTAAAATGGCTGTAGGAAATAAGTAATGATTTCACAGAGTTCATTGAGGAAGAATTTGAAAAAGGAAAAGCCTTTCAGAATACAGCTATGAACAAGATAAAGGGGGTTTCCAAAGGTAGTGGAAAGTATTAACATGTTAGGATAAAAGCTTACATTATACAAAGCTTTTCATTAAAAGCTTTTGTTTTGTAATTAAGAAGACTCTCTAGACACAATATCATTATGTATTGTATTTCATGAGTTGTCAAGTTTAGTATCCTTGTATTGCATAACTATATGATATAGTATCCTTCCTAATTCCACTAAGTCTTTTCTCCTTAAAGAAGGTAGGGCTTTTGTCATAATGTGCAGCAGAACTTCCCAGTCTTCACCTTAAATGTAGTTAAGGTCAGTTTATATTCATGTTGTTTTTGTTTAAGCAAAAGAACAGTGTTGGCACAACTCATTTCTCCCTCCCTTTTTTTTAGATAACAGTCATATTCCTTCTGAATCTGTGCTGTGTGTATAAAAGCAATTCAAGCTCTTCTAGCCGTTATAAGAAGGCCATAAGAAGGATTCTGTTGTTCTCGTTTGTGCCTATTCTAATTGCAGTTCACCTGGCTTTATCATGGGTGACTGGAACTATATGTGGTCTTCCAATGCTTATCACACTAATGCTTTCATAGCTTTTAAGTTCTACTGGATATGCTTATTCTGTGCCTTACAGGATCATGGATGTATCTTATCTCTGAGAATTTGGGAAGTAATGCCATAGGATATTGGCAATTGTGACTTTTGTGGGGACAGGGAAAAGAGAGTAATGAAAATTACATCCTTGCAAGTTTTTTTAGAAAGGATGGATGAGCTGTATTTAAGTTGGATTACCAAACATTTTGGCTTCAGTAGGCACTGTTGAAGGGGAAGTAAAAATATGCAAACACAAAATAGAATTCATGGAGTAAATTGTTACAGCTTACTTTTTTTG
>WAAD01007128.1:1768-43257 GCA_013389945.1 Fregata magnificens
CGCCGCCTTGGCCCCCAAGCCAGCAGGAGCCCTCGCCGGCCCTCGGCATCCTCTGCCTGCACCAGCCCCGGGCGGTCCGGGCACCGGCACAGGCCTCCTGGGTCGCCGGGCCCTCGCTCTGCCTCTGCTGTCCACAACCGCTCTGCTGCCCCACCACGCCTGCTTCTCCGCTAGAGCCCACGCCACCTTCAAAGCCCTCTTCCGTCTTCGCGCGGAGCTAAAAGATGAGTAGGGCACCGTGTCCGAACAGCCCCTCCTGGGCAGGACGCCTGGGGCAGCGCACCAGGCTGTAACCACCGGATGCACTCCGGCATCAGCAGCTCGGCAAGGGAGGCTACAGCCTTCCAGGAGCATCACTCTCACCCGAGATAAGGTGTCCCTGCATCCCTCAACGTGACGTGGGCTGATAGCAAGGCAGGTTAAATCAGTGGCTCTTTCTTCACCCCCTTCTCAGCAGCGTGGGGCTAAATCTCGCGGTGAAGAGCTGGACGCACAGCCTTCGAGGCACAGAGGGTGGGAGCCTGGTGTGTGTCAACACAGCAAAAACCCAAACCCTTCTCACCTCCTTTACCTCCACATTGCTCGGCACTGAGCTCACACTTGAACCACATCCAGAAATTGGACACACAGCTGGTTCCCCCAGGCTGACAGTGTGTAAGAACATTCCTGCCCATGCCAGTCACTCCCTCCCAAAGGCATGAGATAACCAGCTACCCACAGGCAGGGCGCAGAGGGAACGAGGCAGATTGCGGGGCCAATTTCTCACCGTGATGTGCTTATGACCCACCAAACAAAGCGAAGGGCTGCAACGGCAGGCCAGCCAGGAGCGCCCCAGCAGTGCACGCTGAGCATGTGCAGAGCTGGCTTCGCTCAGCAAACTAACGAATGGAGCATTTCCCCCAGGTTTCTCTCTCTTCGTCATCCCAGAAATGCCAAATGTTGGGTTCAGACAGGAAAAGAAAACCCCCAAAAATGGAGAGGTCGGAGATCCAGCCCTGAGTCTGCATAAAGTCAGAGCATCCCCTGGACTTCAGGGAGACAAAGCTGCTGTGCGCCGGCTCAGGAGTTGGTCACAGTGTGTCCCGGTTATTTACAGTGTGCAGGATTAAAGTGCACGGTTTAAACGTATCCAGCCTTTCTTCCCTTGCTGTGTATTTCTGCTGTCATGATCCCGGCTTAGTTTGCTGAACTCTGAGCTTTTCTTCACTCCTTTGGCTCACACACACCCTGCAACTAGACTCATGAAACAATACTGTTCCCCAGCTCTTTTATCATTAGCTCTCAAAACAGTTTGCAAAAGAGATGTGTATCGTTATCCCTCGATACCGAGTATTGTCAGTAAAACGTTCTCATTACCGATTTCCTGACCCCAATATGCATGCGATGCTCGAGCCAAAGTCAGCCACGATGCGCGGGCAGATGCGCACTCTGCCTTCGCTCGCTGCTGGGTGGGAAAACGCGGGTCTCTCAGCAGTGTCAGAATTAAAGCAAACACAGTAACGAGAAGCAGCTCAGGGCAGAGACACCCAAGAGTCAGGAACGGGGCAATTATTCAGCGAGATGTACTGCTGTTGGCATTGCTGCCTTAGTAAATCCCGGTGAGGGGATTAACATCTGACTGTAATTGTAATAATAAAATCCGACATGTATACAGCATTTTTCATCCTGAAGGATCCCAAAGCACTCAAGTAACTTAATTCCTTCAGCTGTCTCCTGGACTTTATAAACATCCTTCTTAATCAGCCCGCGCCAGGCGAAGATGGCTTTGCTCTGGGCGCGCTCACGTCACTTCGACAGGTCCCCCGTAGGAGAGGAGAGGCTCTCCAGGGTGGGCTGGAGAATGTTTCCCCTTTTGGAGGCAAGATCCCTGGAAAATGGTGCTTGGCACGTCCCAGGGGCAGCGGGGGGAAGGCACCAAGGTCTGCAGGGGGCTTGGAAGACCCTCCCAGGCTTTCTAGCAGGCAGCCCGCAGTGGGCTAACCACCGTGCCCTTGTGCTAGTCGCTGTGAAGCATTTCATCTGGTGTTCTTCTGAACTTTTCAAGGGGCGGGGGGAATAAAGACAAGCCCTTGGGCAGGAATTTTAAGGCTTAATTCTGCCCGCGGGGTCCACCAACCAAGGGCTCCTTCTCCAGCCCCTTCCCGTTCTCTTCTCTTCGGGACACTGGGGCAAAATCCTATTTATGGCTGCGTGCACGGACTAAGAGTCTGAGCAGTGCTATGCATTCATATACCTTCCCTCTTACTGCTCTCTGTGGGCACACAGCCCAACTCACAATCTAGCCCTTAATTAAAGGATTTAAAATTGGAAAGGGTACATATCACATACAGAAAAGCCTTATCAAAATAATTCCATGTAAGAAGACAGACGTGATGTTAAAGGCACTTTCTGAAGGCTAAAATGGTTGCTAACTGCTTATTTTTCCTTCTTTCCCTTATCTGGCATCCTTTTTGCCATCTAAAGAAGACCTGAAAAATTTTGTGACAAAAGAAAAAGGGCATTTCTATTTCACATGTGAAACTTAGGTGGTGCCTACTCTGTTTTCACTGGAAGGCTCCACAAGCAAGTAAATTCCTAGTAGCAGCAAAGCATCAGTGATACTGTCTTAGCAACACAGTTATTCAACTGACAAGGTTTTTTATCTTTTAGCTTGTTTCAGGCAGCACTAATTTAATTCAAAGCCAGGGGTAAAGATACAGAACAAAATTATCTTGTTACAAAGTCATTTCTATTCCTTCAGCTGTAGGCACAAAAGCTTCAAACCATGAAAAAGCCTCCTGCCCAATCCAGGAGAGCAGGAAGCACATGCTTGGGAACCTAAAAAGTGGATGAGAGAGGAGAGGNAGAAGAGAAGAGAAGAGAAGAGGAGAAAACCCAACTCCCAGCTAAACATCCTTTGTCTCTTTTGGGTTTTTCTGTTGCTTTCTATATGCTTAACTTTTAGTTTTCCAGGCTCTCTTTATGCATGAGAAATAATGCTGATGGGTTGGCATGGCAAGTATGGTGAAAGGCTTGGGTCTGACAAGACAAAAGCCCTAATTTTCACTTAAGGAACCAAAAAAAAAAAAAAGAGGAGTAAATGACGGTGCACCAGGTTTTCATTAGAGATATGTTTATTTTCCAGTAGAAATACATTACCCTGCTCTCGTCAGTGTGTCTAAAGGAGCGGTTCCCAAAGTATGCCATGGCAAGTGGTTGGCAGGGGTCCACGGAGCAGCCTCCCGCAGCAGCTCATGGGCTCGCCGGTTCCCTGAGGTCTGCTGCAAGCAGGAGGAATTCAGAGGCTGAGAGCGGTTGGCTGGCCCCAAAGCCTGGTGAAGGCAAGGGAGACAGCAAAGGCCACGCAGCCGCCCGGCTGGCTGTGACTTGGCATGCACCTCTGCGCAATGGAGCTCAGGGGCAGGACTCAGGTGTCTCTAGTCAGCTGGATTCCCCTAGGGCAAAAATGTCACCGTAAGGGTCAAATGAATGGGACACGGGGACGCACAAACACGCACAGTGTTTCTCACCTTCTTCATAGATCTACTAAAGTTTAATTTCTGTAAGCAGTTCAGTAGTCCCAATTAGTGAAGTTATTCACCAGCTCACAGGTTTCTCTTCCCATCCCATCAGGATGGTAAGAAAGGTGGCCCCAGCCACCTTCTGCTTTAAGGGCTTAAATCTGTGCAGGTCTGATACCTGCCCTGTTCACCCCCAGCTCCCTCCTCCGCAGCCACGGGCCACCAGCCCCAACAAAACCCCCTCGGCTGCCCAGTGCTGCCCTTCCCCAGTGGGGCCGCAGAGGAGCATCTGGCAAAGGTCTCCTGTGAGAAGCCGAGCTAACAGCGCCCCGGTGAGAGCTCATAGCCATGCTGCTGGGAGCTCAGCACCACCCCGGCACTTACCCCGCACCAAGTTCAGATGTGCCAAAGAGCTGATGGGAAAGAAAAAACACCACTGAGGTTCCAGGGAGGGGATTACTTGTGCCTCAGAAATACATTTTCTCTATACCAATTAGGGTGTTTTTGCTATTCTGAGCCTCCTGGCATCCTTTTTTGTCCTCATCATGAGGTATTTTTCTGCTTTTCAAGCTCTTCATGGCTTTCTTCCTCTTGGCACCGTGGTGTTGTGCCCCATCCCTCGCTGCCTCACCCATTTCTGATCCAAACTGATTTCCTGCTGTATGTCTGGCCCTGTATCTCCCTGTTTTCTGTGCAGCTGTACCTTACAGTCCCCATCAGCTGCCTGGAGTTTGTCCTTCGACGTTTGCACTGTGGATGCCCACGCTGTGCACTGGCTGCAACACCTTGGTCTCCCGTACCCAATACAACTCACTCCAGCCCCCCGTTTCCCTGCTGTCCCTGAGAGCAATTGCTCTACCAATTCCAGTTAACAGTCTGCCCAAATCCTGGCGCATTTCCAGTAGTGCCAGGTATCCTAAATGCTTCAGAAAAACCTACCCTATTCCTGTCACCTGTGAGGAAGTCAAAGGGGGGTTTTCCTCCCTCTTTCCTTACAGCCTGGGGTTGATTACATCCAATTTGCTGTTGCCTAAAGCCTAGACAACTGGGACAGGTGATGCCCAGGGTGGTGGAGAAGGCTGCACTGAGCAAAATGTTTGGTTGGTCTCAATCCATTCATAGTGACTACAACATTTACCACCTGATGGACCTTGCTGACTAGGCTGGTGGCCTCTACACAGCTCCTTCTGGTCAGATGTTGACATTGCAGGAAGGAAGAAGGAGGGTTGTTTCACTGCAGCCATCAGCAGTTTTGTTGCCATTCACCCTGTAAATATTCAGATGCATCAGTCGTTTTGGCCCAGCGCTCGTGGGCAGGACATCTCACCCTCCAGCGAGGGAATTTGCAGAAGAAAAGTCCCTGGTGGAACAGTTTGATCTTCCTGACCCCCCTCCAGCCTGAAGCACTCGCTGCACAGCCCCGGGGGCTTGGCAGAAGCTGGGATGTCAGGATGGAGTCCTTGAAAACTTCCCAGGGCAAGGTCTCCTTTCCCAGGGGACTCGCAGAACTCTCCTCGGCAGAGAGACCAGGAATGATCCCTGGACAGCTGCCAACGTTAAAAAACAACAACATGGAGCTCTGAGATTTCTACCCGCTTGGCATACATCTGTCACCACATGTGTTGACACAGAGCAATGCTGCCACGTCATGTTGTACGTGGCAGTCGCTGTCAACACTAGTCCAAGGCAGAGAGAACTGCTCAGGGCAGCTATTTTTTGAAAGTGTCCCGAATAAAAGGGCTAGAGTATGCCTCAGGGACATGGCCCATCACTAAGGCTGGCCACGCCAGGGAGCAGCTCTGGCTCAGGGACTCACGAGCCACTCTCCAGGGAGAACGCATTGCTGCCAGTGTAAACCAAACCCAAATAACCAGCCCCAGGCCAACCTGGTGACACAAGACTTTGCCGAATTTCCCACCCCTTCCTTTCTGCTCTGACAAGCCCTGCCTTTTGCCCTGTGCCACTCTGAAATGCAGGGAGACCTGGCAGCCAGCAACAGGAACTCATGCTGTGCAGATGAACAGGACAAGCGGCAGCCCTGCACAATGCACCCAGCCATTGCCCAAGACAGCTACGAGGAATCTCCTCCAACTGCAGCTGGACCAAAGATCCAGCTACAGCCCATCCCCAGCCCACTCCCCATGCTTCTCTTCTTGCAAACATCCATCCCCCAGCAAATGCTGCTGGAGGACACAGCACTTTCCTTTTGCTGCCTCTTCTAGCCTGCCCCAAGTGCTGGCTCAAGCTCTCCTTCCCATAGGGCCCTGGCAGGTTGGGTCCCAGCAGTCCCAGCCTGCCCTCGGCCCCCCTCACCAAGCCAATGTGCTCCAGGCTCTTGCCCGCGTGCAAGCCCATGTCTCGCCGCAGTGATCTTGAGGCCAAAGGGAGCACCACAGCGATGATGTCCCCAGGGACAAACCAAGTTGTGGCTGTAACTGATGTCTGATGGAGGGACCCAAGGGAGTTCCAGCTCAGGTGGCAGCCAGGACAGGGCTCAGCACTGGCTGCCGCCCCCCCGGGGTGCACAGGGAGTACTCGAGTGGTTCAGTCACCCGCACTCAGGTCCACAGAGGTTGAATTGCTGCTGCGCCAGTTAATGTACCGCTACCCCGGGACACCTCCCTGCTGAGGTTCCAAGGGACCTGGGTGACCTGCCACGCTGCATTTGAAGCCCAGTTCTTCTCCCCAGCCCCTGCACACACCATCCTCCCCTGGAAGGGGGCTGTGTCTTGGAAGTTGCACTGAAGGCAAATGTGCATGGACAAATTTTTTTCATCTTGGTTTTTTCATCTTCAAGTTTTTTTAATCTTCAAGGATTTTTTTATCTTCTTTGATTTTTTCATCTTCAAGGGTTGCCCCAGCGGGTGGTCTCAGGAGGCAGAGACTTGCTCCCATAACCGTGCTGTGATGCTGCCTTGCCCATGGGACTCTCTTGTCAGCTGGCACAGTGGGAGGCTCGTGCCCCTCTCTCCAGCACACTGCGGGGTCTCGGAGCACCTTGCTCCAAGCTCACACACCTGCACACCCTTTGCTGGCCTTTCTTAGAGAGCCACTCTGACCTGCTCACCAGGTTTGAGGAGCTATACTCCAGAGACTCCCCCAAGAAGAGGCGTCTCTTCCTGCTAGCACTGCCCACCCCTAGCAGGGCATGGGCATCAGATGAGAGCAGGGCTAGGAGGGTCAGACACTCAAAACAACTTAAATCACCAGGATTTAGGGAACGTCAGTGTCTTTGAGGAGCTGGGCCCATCGCCCACCAAGCTGAGGTCCGTGGAGGCCAGAGCAATCCTAGGAGCATGCGTGCAAGGTTCAGTATGGCCAAAACCTGGTACTTCTCCTCTACAACAAGGGGCAAAGGTCAGTCAGAGAGAAGGTCAATGGGTTTGCTTCCTCCTGTTTCATGTAGCTCCAGGAGGGACATTTCTCATTGCAGTGACACGGGTCCCTGCCCAAGAGAAGCTAATGGAAGGCAGCAGGAGACATGGGCTGACACGGGATGGAAAATGGAATCCTATGTCAGCATGTGGCCTCCTGCTTCCCCTGAGGAAGACGCTTTTGCTGTGGAGCTCTCCCATCCACCTCTCCCTCTGATCCATACCTCCTGCCCCACAGGGTGAGCAGAGTCGGCTCCACACCGGCTGCGGGAGGGACAAGTTCCTTTTGTCTTTAAATCCCAGGGAACCCAGCAGCTGGGCTGAGCTTAGCCCCTGAGAGTGATTAGCACTGAGCCACGTCATGCTGTGACAGAGCCCATCCCAAAACCAGGAGGGGCAGAGCAGGGGTGCTGGTGTCCAGGTGATCCTCCTCATGGAAGAGATTTTTTTTCAGCCTGGGACACCTCATGCACGGTCTAATGGGGAAGCCCGGTGCTGGCTTGGAGCATCCTCTGTGGCTCAGTGCTGGAGGCTTCACCAGCTCTGAGCTGCAGCTTCTCAACCAAGCACGCGCAGACAGCTACCTCCTGCCTCCTGTTTTCTTCCATAGCCTTATTACCAGGCAGCCGGGAAACTTGCTGCTGCAGATGCTCCACCTGGCATTTCTCACTCCAGTCTGCAAATTCAATTTATTTCAGCCACAGAAGACAAGGTTATATATTTGACAAAGATCTTTCTAACACAAGACACACAGCAGCATCCCAGCTTTCCTGAGTGCAGGCTGGAAACCCTGCTACCTGGTTCTAAACCTGCAGGAACTACAGCTTTCCAGCTTTCTGTAGGCTTTGGTCAACCCCCTGGAGGAGTTTATATTGGACCCATGCAGCTTTCTTTCAGCTGTTTTCTGCCAGTGTATTTGTTTTCTCCTGATTCAGTTCCAGCTTTACTTGTCCCTAAGATGCTGTGGAGATGTAGGGAGATAAACAGGGGGCCAGGTGACTGAGGGACCCCGCAGGAAGGGAGCAGGCAGAGCCACGGGGTGGGTGCCAAATCCTCCCTAAATTCCTGTTTGAAAAAGTCTATCTGTGAATAATAATTCAACGTAATAACGTCATCTCTGACCAGTTGTAACTCTCCCTTCAGACCCTGAGGAGTGTGAAGCCCAGGAGGAAAGCAGCTGTTGCGGAGTGGAGGGCATGAGCATCCCGGAGCATGGCCCATCAAGCGCAGGCAGGAGCAGGCAGGGGAGGGCTTGCAGGACCAGCAGCACATCCCAGTGCCTACGAAGTGCTCCTCATCCAAAGACCTCTCCAGACCTGCGTGGCTTGGAGGGAAGCTCCGGCTCTGCATTCAGGACCTGTTCACATGGCTGTGGTGTGCTCAGGATTCGGCCCTCCCTGGGGCTCGAGTTGTGCCTCCTGCGCTGCAGCCTGAGCTGGGCTTCACCGCCCTCCCCTGGGACGCACAGCACGGTTCGCGGGGGCGAGAACCTGAGAAGGCGTTTGCATTTTGCCCAGATTTTCCCGCTTAATCGGGACCCTTCAGTCTAGTCGCTTGCTTATTTTTTTAAAGCAATGAAAGAGATTTCCCAAATCCAGCCGGCTCTAAGATTACACACAGGCAGAGACACCATCAGTCTCTGTCAGTCATTCCCTCTGGCCGGAAAGTTAGCAGCAAAGGAGTTCAAATGCAGGAGCGGCAGAGCTGAGCCTTGTTCCCGCTCACCCTCCTGTCCCATGCAGCCCTTCGTGGGTGCAAGGAGCTGCTGCTCTGACCTGGGGCGTTTCGCTCCCACTTGCCCCATGCAAATGCTTGCAAAAGATGTTGTGCAACTAGAATTTGCATCCAGAAGCTTGTGGGTCTTTTATCAGTCATGGAGGGGACCACAAAGGGAGTGAGAGAAACAGTCTCAGTACAGCTGACACTTTGACGTGGCCTTTGTCCTGAGGGACATTTCAGAGGGCAGCAGCAAAGAAGAAGCAGAGGGAAGGAATAACATTGAGCCAGGGAGAGCTGTGAAATGTCTGCTCCAATGCGAGGATGGGGTCTTCAGTGCCTTTCCTCCCAGGTGAGAAATCCTTCCCGTTCATGCCATCCAGGCTGGGCCCTCCGTGGGCTGTGGGCTCCATGAGGAGAAACAGTGATTTCTTCATCAAAAACTGGTAAAGAAACCAAAAGCCTTGGATCATCACCCTCAGAGCCCTCCAAACTGGGGGTCTCATTTGGGGACAGGTGCCGGCAGGCAGAGAGGGCAGCACCTGCCTGTGCGGTGGCCAGAGGAGGGGAGGAAGCCCCAGCACCCTGCCGGTTCCTGCCTGCGTTCCTCAGCAGGCAGGGTTTCCTCCGCATCCCGTGTTTCAGCAAGCAGCGGAGGTGACTATTGTACAGCCCCTGCCCGTGGAGCCGGCTGCTGCAGGATGGCGTGGGAGCCAGGACATGCGCCACAGGAGAGGGGACACAAGCACCAGTTGCAAGAGGCTGGGAGTGCACTGGGGAGGGACAACTGCCCCGGCACCCTCGTAACTGGGCTTTCCCTCGGGATCCGCACAGGGCGCCCAGCTCTGCTTCGCCAACTGGGCAGAAATGTCTGTTAGGAATTATTTCATTTTTCGATGTCTGAATGAAACTTTTCCAGACCTTTCCTTTTCTCCAGAGGAAACTGTTTGCTTAATTTGATCTAAATTCAGAACAAGTCTTGATTGCTCTGAATCTGCATTTAAGAAAAAAGGCAATAAACTGTTCATCCAATAAATTTCATTCAGTGCTGTCCAGACCTTCCTGCTCCAGCACCTGGCTGCCTGTGGGGAATGCACGATTTGGAGAGCGAAGGTGAGGAAGGGGTACGAGGAGGTGACCACTTACATCACGCTGGTTGTGGGAGCTTGCGCCGGCAGAGCAGACATCTGCAGGCAGGGTGGTGTGGACAGAGAGGACGTGAGCTCCTTGCTGGAGAAGAGTGAGGAAGGTAGCACTTGCTGCAAGAGTGCATCCTGCCCTTCCCTCCATGCTGATGCGAAGCCCAGCCCTGAAGCTGCTCCAAGTCACAGCAGGGGGTGGGCAGTTTTTGTCCACTGAGCGAGTGATTTATTGACCTTCTGCGCCAAAGGATGTTCCTCATTAAAGTCAACCTGAATTATCCAAGTCAACTTACAGTCATGCTTCTCAGTGCCTTCAGACATCCACAGTCCTTGTCCCATCACCTCCTGATTACCACCAGGGCTCCTGCTGTGTTCTTGCACTCTTGACTCCTGCACAGAACCAGAAGCAATAATAGCACAAATAAGAGACAACATAAACCTGACCCTTGCACCTGTGCCAGGAGGTATGTAGCACTGACTGGGACCTGGCTGGAGACTGGCCGTGCTGGTGCCTTGCTGGAGCCAGGCTTTGTGGACATGCTGAATGGGATAATCGACTCAAATCAAGTATCTTATCCTGTAGCTCATCACCTTGTCTGTCATGTTTTGTAATTCTTCAGCTTGGCTGGAAAGATTTGGACACTGGTTATTCAAGCAGAACTTTTCGTATGTTGGCATGGCCACTTTACTCACAAGAGATAAAAATCAGATATATTAGGTAGCAACATTAAAGAGGAGCATCTACGTCAGTGTTAATCAATCCCTGAGGGTCCCCATTGCTGTACTCTTCAAGGCAGTCCCACTCCAGGGCAACACAGCAGGAGATGCTGCAGGTTTCCCCCACTACAGCTCTGCTCAGCTCTGATGGAGGGTCCAGCACTGCCGCAGCCCTTCCGCTTCTCTTCTTGTGACCCTGCTTTGCTTCATGACCTCACTCCAATGTCATACACCCAGTGACTCCTTGCCCCAAGCTTCATGCCTCCAACCAGTGACACGAGCTCTCCGAGGAACACCAGTGCCCACGAATCCCTTGAGGTCACTCTCCTTGGCCCCGTACAGGTCTCCCAGATCCTCTCCCCGCTGCAGCAGGCTGGCAATGAGCATCACCCTGCCCAGCCCCTCCATCCCCGCTGGGCACAGGCATCCTGCTCGCCTTAAACTCCCCATGCTTTCCACCTAGGTTAGCCCTGGCTGCATGCCTCCAAAGACTCCTCCAGCTAAAAGGACACCAGTCACGGGAGTCCCAGCATTTCGCTGACTAATTTCCACTGGAATCAGGAAGCTGAGGTTACAGGGAGAAGTTATGAATGAAACGAGCTGGCCCTGGGTTCCACGCAGACCAAAGGCATTACTATCCTACGCGACGTGTAATTAAATTGTGGACCTCATTGCCACAGGATGCCACGCAGGCCAAAAATACACACGGCTTTGAAATGAGATTAGACAAATTCGCCGAGGGCAGACTCCGTGGTGGCTATTACATGGGACGGCACGCATACCGCTCCTGGCTCAGGAAGTCGCTAAGGCATCAATTGCTAGAAAATGGAAGGGTATCGCAAGGGCAGATCGCCTGCCTCTATCTGCCTGCAATTTGTCATTGTCACTGGCTGGGATAGAGCTACCTCAGCTGACCCGGGACCCACTGCAGCCTGCTCTGCTGCTCTCTGCAGCTGCATTCACAGATGCCTTGTGCAAAGGATGGCACCCTGCAGAGCGGTGGGAGTTTCGGGGACCCCGGCACCCTGCCCCATCCCAGCCGTGTGCTCTCCTGCATCACCTCGCCCTCTGAGCAGCCTCTCCCAAACCAACCCTCTGAAACCAGGGCTCAAAATCCTCTTCTTTGCACACGACCGCCCAGAGATGCTGCTGCTGCAAGGCTAGCAGTTCCTGGCCCTCTGTGCCCAGACCTGTTCACAAGCCTATGAACCCTTTGGGCTCGTCCTTTCCTCGCACACTGAGGACCTCCTGGGATGGATGAGCACCAAGCCAAATTCCTGGCTTGCCTTCCCTGCCTGCCCAGCCAGGAGTGGTACTGCTGAGCATCTGCTCTTCCTGACTCCCAGCAATAAAATCTCCAGCTCTGCAGGCGTCTTACCAGCAGCTCCGAGGTGCTCCTGGTGCAGAACTGATGCCTGGTGTTCTGTCAGTGCCCAGGCTGAGACCATTGCCCAGCTTGGCAGGCTCCCAGAGCAGCTGATCCAGCTGTGCCATGCAGCTAATGGTGGGGCTGCGGTCACGGCAGCAGGCAGCCACCTTGCACCGCACCGTGTGCCCCAGGTCACACTGCTGCCCACCTCCATCCCCACAGGATTCAGTCCCCGCACACCCCGCAGCATTCTCCAGGCTCTCTCATCCTTCTTCTTCCCTGATGCTCTGCCCGGTTTCCTACACCCCAGAGGTTTTTCACGTCCACTGGACCACGGTGGGTTCAGTTTCAGGAGTCTCCCTCTGCCCTGGGGCTGGAGTCTCTGCTCTTGACCCCTTTTATTCTGTACCTCTGCAGCATCTCCTGGCAAGGATTCCACAATTTAGTTCCATGCTGTGTCAGACAGTAATGCCTTGTCAGCGTATCCATCGCTCCATGGTTCGAGGCTACTCTGATGCCTCCATCTCTCCCGCTTATCTAGTTGCACCCTCTAGTCTGGCACTTGTTGTGCCTTTGGTCTGGTTTAGGATGCTGAGCAGGGAGCGTGTGAGCAGGCAGTGTGCAGACTGGACTTTGCTGCTTGTGATTACAAGGGACTGGTGCTCGTGGCTCAAACCAGTTTGCCCAGCTGCCATCCTCCTGCTGGGTTGGCCACAGTGCTGTGTGCACGGGCAGGCTGGTGCATGGGATGGGGCAGAGCCATGGCGTGCAGCCTCCTCGCTGGGGTGTTTCCTTTGCCCTCCCTTGCACGAGCGCTAAGGTCTGGATCCCTTATGGACGGAGAAGGAATAAAATCCTGGTAAAGACTTTGGCTTTGGGGTTCGTTTTTGTTTTTTGATAGATCATCAGGAAAAAAAGATGAGAAATGAATAAGACACTGTCTTGAGGAATAAGTCCCAAAACTTGGAGGAGCTGATGAAGGAACTGTGGGGACAATACTGTTTCTTTGTATAAAATGCAGGAGAAGGACCATGCACACACAGAACCCTGGTTTGTGTGCGTCACTTTGGAGACACAAAGTGTTCTCACGTGAAACAGAGGGCAGTTAGAGAAGTGTGGTTTGAGAGTATTGGTGAAAACCTCCAGTACTGAAGAAACTGTGCTAAAAGACACAAGCAATTGGATGGCCTGCATGTGCTTGCACTGCTCGCAGGCTTGTCCTCCGCTGCTGCCCCTACGATACTGCCTGAAAACAGTCAGCCTGAATACGGGGAGGCCTCCAGCCACTGTCTAAAGGTGTTTAAAGCAGGAAGGGTGTAAGTGGTGTAAGCAGAGGAGCAGCACTGGCAAGATGCAAGGCACCTGGGGCTGGTCCTCACTCTGCAAACCTGGCTTGCACATAGCAGGTAGGTGGCAAAGCCATGGGGGCTGAGCTGAACACAGCTCAGCACGCTGGCTGGCACCTCCCCACCCTACCCTGATATCACAGGCAGCCTGAGCTTTGGAAAACCTTTAGCTGAAATAAAGCAGGAGCACAGCTGCTGGAGCAGTCGTTGCCCCACAAATAGGAGCGATGGCAGAAGCCGCATGGCCATTCCTGGGAATAGTTTTCCCTGCTCTTCTCTTTTGGGCAAGGCTTGCGCATGTTATTTTGAGGCAGGAGAGGTAAGTCTCCGGCACCCAAGGGGCAGGAGAACAGTGCCAAAGCCATAATAAGAAAGCAGATGCCGAGATGGGAGTGGGGCCATGCACACGCAACGCCCGCGGTGCAGGAGCATCTCGGCTCTGGATGTTGGTGGGACGTGTGAGGACCACAAGGGCAGCCTCGGCTGAGTTATCAGAGCGGATGGAGATCAGGAAAAGTGGCTAACACGTGTTTTGCTTCTCTTTTTCCCTTCCACCCTTCAGTTGGTCACTTTTAGTTCTTTTTTTTTTTTTTTTTTTTTTTTTTCTTTTCAAAGGAATGACTTCCAATTTACTTCTTAAAAAACCAAACTTTCTGTCCCCTCAGCTCCTCTACAAGCCTATGCACTTTCTGGGACTCTGCTCACGCCCCTCCTGCCTCATCTCCATCCTGCCTTTCCCCATTACATGCTTCCCCCTCTTCCTCGCTCCTGTCCCTCCTCCCACTGCCTGCATCCTTCCAGCCCCGGCCCATCTGCCCTGCCCCGCTCCGGGGCTGCAGGCTCTGCACACCCGCCCCTGCCCCCTTCCCAGGCCCGGAGGTACAAATGATTAGATTTTCAGCCCAATTAAGGCAGGCTGTCTCCTGGCTGGGACAGAAAAGGTTGGCTCTGGAAGGTGGGAAACAAGCTTTGACAGGTCCTGGCGTCCCCAGCGCCCTCCGATGGCTCTGCCTGCTGGGCTCCTTTGTGCTGCTCCAGGAGCAGGGCCAGGGCTCAGCTGGGGGTGCGTGAGGGTCTCCTCTTGCCCCTCCTCTTCCCCAGCCCAGCAAAAAGAATAGCTAATTAAGAGGTCTAAACGCAGGCAAAACTAATTCCCTATTCAGACCTCTGACGGGCAGTGGGGAGGGAGGGGAAGGCAGCAGGCGGTGATCTGGAGAGCGTGGCATCAAGAGCCGAGGGCCTGGGGAAGCAGGTTAACCCTCTCCTCCCTGCCCTCTGGGGCGGGTGAGCCGGGAGACACATCACTCCATGTCCCTCATGCACCAGGGCAAAGCCCTGGGGTCCCTCCGCAGCAGCGATACTCAGCCACCCATGCTGCAGCTCCTGCTCGGCAGCACTGTCCCGACGGAGCGCTGGCTCCATCTCAGTCAGGCTCTGCGAGGAGAAGCTTCTGCCACAGGTTTTCCATGCCCGTCGCCCTCCCCTACTGCATACAAGTAGCATCAAAAGGCCTTACTTGTCCCCAGCAGCACCATGTCATCCCTGTGAACCCCTGGACAGCCCCTCTGTGTCTGACCCGGTACCGAGCCTGTGAGCCCACTGCTGCCTGTTCCCGGTCTGAGCCTTGAGCCATGAGCAGCCTCTCAAGGCAGCTGGGGATGGTTCCGAAGAGCTCAGCTTCCCACTTGTGCCTGGATCTCACAGCCCGGGGTCCGGCCCCATGTGATGCTGCGATACCGTGGAGGGAGCACGGCTGCCCGTCCTGTCCAACCCTGCCCCTGCCCATGCCCCAGGGAGGCTCCTGCTCACCCTGCCCAGCACAGGAGGCCCTGAGCAGGGCACGCTGCCTTTCCCTGCTTTCTGCAGCATGACCTGAGCTTGGCACAAGCACCCTTACCTGGCTGCGGGTGGTCAAGCTTTAGGGAAGTGGAGGTGAAGGGTTGAGGCTGCTGGAGGGCAAGGCTGCACTGGAAGCGGAGCCAAGCACCTTGGCTACCCCAGGGGGATGCTGCTGGGATTTAATTTGCTTTGCTTTAAATAAAAGGAACCACATCCACCCAGATAATACTGAGGTGCACGAAGAGAGGCGTAGCAGTCCTCAGCACCTGTGCAGGGAATTACATGAGTGTCACTGCAGACGGGATACGGCCCTTCATTTTCTACATGCACAGATCAACCTGTCTCTGCAAAGCCAGCTCCCGTGCAGCCCTGAGGCCAGGTCAGTGCCAGCACGCGCAGCCAGCATCAGGCAAAGCGTCGGGACTGCTCCCAAGTCTCCATGCAGAGGCACAGGGCACAGGGAAGAGTAGGATTTCCCATACTGCCTAAAAAAGTCTTCCAGAATAGTCTGTCCCCTTGGTTTGTGCACTCAGTGGGAGCTGAGCTTCCTGGAGACTGAGGGCCTCACTGGACTAAGAGCGTCCCCAAATAGGTGAGAGAGAAGACGGCAGATAGCCTGTGGGTCACAGCTACTTCTGCCTGCAGCGACATCTCTCTTCCCTCCCTCCAACTCCTGCCAGACATGTCTGGGTTCACATCCAAGTGAGGATATCCCCGTTCCAGGTATCCCTGTCCTCAGCCACCCAGCCTCCTGCTCCAGAGGCTGGACACTCACTCAATATGGACCAGCAAAGCTTTGCTCTCTCCAGGACAGTGCCAATTCATGCCACGGATCTGGTTATCTAGTCCTAAAATCCAGCTGCTTTTCTCAGAGCCCAATCTCCTCTGCCATGCGTGGCACACTCAGGCAGTCCTGAGTTTTCCTCAGCAAGTAGGGCATCCCATGGCCATCATCCTGTGCATGGTGCATGTTGCAGCAGGGCGATGCCTCTCCTGCAGCAGGACTGTGTGCTGTCCACCGAGCCTCTCCTTCCCAGGTAGTGCCTGAAGCCAGAGAGAGCAGACAGGGTCTTCCGTGTCCCCACTGATGCAGGACATGGATGCCATCTGCACTGGCATCAGGTCCCATGGGCAATGGCAGGTGATGAACGTGCAGCCCCAGCCCAGCCCCTCCTCCAGAGGTTATCTATAGAGGGATGAGTGAATTCAACGATAATTAGCCTCCCAGCATGAATCACTGCCCTGTTGGGAGCGATGAACGGTGCCAAAGAGCAATCCAAAAGCTTTTGGCTGCCAGAGAGCTGGGAACATTCAAGCCAAACTGTGGTTAGGAGGAGACTGGAGTCTCCAGAGCTTCCCAGCCCGTCGGCGGCTGACCGGCCTCTCCCAGCCCTGCCGGGTCTCTGGAGGAGCTGGAAGCAGCCAAGGGCTGGTGCAGGAGGCGCAAAGGGAGTCTCGGAGCCTTGTCCCCAGTGTACCTCGCCATCCGAAGGGCATGGTGGAAGCAGGACTGAGCTCTGAGCAACAGACCAGGCTCCAACGGCTGTTCCCATCACAAGCCTTTCAAGCCTCCTCATGCTTCCCTGCACACGCTGGTGCACACCAAGCCATCGTCTTCAGAGGCTGCTGAAGGTGACAGGCTCCGAGTGCCTATTCCTGCCCAGCTTTGCTCTAGGAAGGGTTTCTCCCATGAGCTTCCAGTAGCTTCCTGGGATTCTCTATTAAAAAAAAGCTCAATACAGTCTTGCCCTGCCTTTAAGTGAAGCATGGATTGCAATTTTACTTGTCTTTTCTGAAGGAAGCCCTCATCTAGTGAGTGTTGAGCAATCAGGTCTCAGAGTACTATCAATCATGGTTTCTTGTACTATGAGTTGTATTCACCGGCACCACCCAAGATAATGTCCACACTGGGCCACATGCCCCACATACTCACAGCCAGCAAGAGGGCCTGCTGTAAGTCTCCTTCAGCCTAAAAAGACAAGACAGATAGAGGGTGGGGGGAGAAACCCAGCTCTCTATTTTTCATTAAAACAGAATTATTTTCTTTAAAAGAAACTGGGGGAAAAGCATCAAGAACAATCTGGAGAATTTCCATGAGTTTTTACGGTGTCACGTCTTTCAAAGAGATTCCACAGAAAATATTAGCAGCCAAGTGCCTTCATACTGCCGGACAGCTGGGGGAGATGGCCCTGGGTGATGTTACGTCTTGAAACGTTTGGGTGACTTCACCTGAAGCAGGAAGAAGCAGAAATGCCAACCAACATCTCCAGCCCAGCTTTTCCCAGGCTAGCCGGGGTGTCCAGCTGGCGAAGGGGAGCTGGGTACCCCCATCCCTGGCCAAAGGGTGCATCTGCCGAAGGGGAGCACGTGAGCCAGGGCAGCGGGAAGGGATGCTCAGGGCCCCTCAACAGAAACAGCCCTCTTCCTGCTCGGGCTCCGTGGTGTGGCCATTTCCTTGGTCTGGGCCCCAATTAAAAGAGCCAAATGGAAAGGACCGGAGAGAAAGAGTGAAAGAAACAACATTTCCTGCCTGAGGAGATTAACTCTCCAAATTACATGTGAACAGAGGGGGAGGCGAGAGGGGAAAAGGAAACCCAGCTTCCACCCCAATAAAAGCCAGTTCATTTAATAAAGGAGGAGCGAGGAGGGGGAAGGTGGCTGAAAGAAAATGAGGCTGGGGGGTGTGGAATTAGCCTTGTCAAACAAGGGGCTTTGCTGTCCCAGAACTACTTCTTTATTGTTCCAATTTTTCATGCTTACTTAGCTCTCAATGCTGCACAAGACAACAGCTCATTATCGCGGGGGGGACGGGACGGACACGGCTGCAGCAGTGCTGAGAAGTGGAAGGGAAATAAAATTTTTAAAAAAGGAGTCCTTTCCCTGGGGCTTCGGCCTCTCCCCCCTGCATGGAGCTGCAGACGTCGTGGCTGGGAGGAGCGGGGCATCGCCGAGCCAGGAAAAAGTGTTTTCCACAACCTTTGGCACCAGCACCGGCACAAAAGCAGCTGACCCTGAAATGCCATCTTATGGCCTGGGGAGGGGGAAGGAGGGGTGACTGAGGGTGACACAGAGGGCTCCCCCATCTCCTTGATGCTCCTGAAGCCTATCCCAGTGGCTGCTGAGGGAAGAAGGGCTGAAGCAGGGCTGGGGCAGCCGTGAGCGCAGGGACAAAGCCTCCTCTGCCCCGTGGCCAGGCTGCCGTGTCCTTAAGGATCAGCCGGCCAAGGCACATCTGTGGCATCATTGTCTACTAAACAACATCTGCTCTGACTCTGGAAAGTGACTTCCAGCCTCCTCCCAGGGCTCCTTGTTTGTTTTCTCCCCAGGATTTTCCTGATCAGATTGGCTTGGCTTACAAAGCCAAACTCACACCAGAAAGGGTATCAGGATGTTTGTGGGTAGGAAGGTTACGCTCCATATTAGTGATGCTGCCTTATAAAGCCCTGTTTGCGCAGCCTCATAACTGTCAAAAAAATGCTCCCTTTTAGGATCAGACGGCAGGGACAGTTCTAAGAGCTAGCACCATGAAGCCGGTGCTTTCCACCAAGTCACCTCCCAGCCGTACTCTTTGCACCCACCCACAAGATCAGCACTGGGGGAGACGGCAAGCTGGAGGACACGCAGGGGGCTGAGGGATGGAGAAGCGCTTGTGGGAGGACAAGAGCAGCTATGGCCAGGCTGGGCGGTTTTCTGCAGTCCTTGGTAGAGACCCAGGAAACAAGAGTGCAAACTGACCTGCTGGATAACTCCCATTTGGAGATTTCAGCCACCAGCCAAGAGGCGGCAGCCGTAGAGGACACAGTTAGGGACACTCCTGGACCATGAGGAGCAGTGACAGCTCCAGTCAAGACTTGCTTGACACCTACAATGGATGGAGGGGTCATTTTATGTTTTTAAATGTGTTCAGCTGCCTATCAACTATCCATAACTTAATCAATCATGGCATGACCAAGTACTCCTACACAGAAGCTGTTCATGAGCACTGAGACCCAGCAGGGCCATTGTCCCCAGTAAAATCTGTGGAAGGCTTCCACAAATCAAGATGTTGGGCTTGGAGATGACTTGTTTCTACATTCACATGCTACAGGTTGAGTTACCGTTTCTCAGTGGAAGATGGTTAACCCTTCCAAAACAAAAGCCTCTGCAAAAACTCATGGATGTTCTCCAAGTGTGAAGCCAAAATGTTCCCCCATTCTCCCCAGTCTGCTCAAGTTTTCCAGCTACTGGATGCAGTTCCCACTTGGGAAGCTGCAAGACCAGTGAGGTCTGTTCTGGAGGCAGGAGGAGTGAGGGTCCCCCAGGACACCCTTAAACTTCAGGGGTTTTCCCATTTACCAGGCACAGCCCATCCAGGTACAGGGTGCCACCACGGAAAGACAAGTCCCAGAAATGGTACATCACTTTTGGTACCCAGGAAACCTTTGTAGCCCAAGAAGCTCCTGATGGACTGACTCCAAATCCACCCTGGCTATGGTGGAGGGTGCAGCCGAGCCATGGATGCCACCAGGTCCCTTTGCTCTGTGACAAGGGCTGACCCTGCCTGCCTGGTTCGGGGTGAGCCCTGCTCTCATAGTACTTTGATATGAGTCCTGGAAACATCTCAACTATTCAGAAACAGCTCCTTTTCTCCAAAAATTCGAGGCATGCCTCACTTGGAGAGCTGCATTCCGTCCCTCCCACCACAGCAGTGACAGCATACAGCAACCTCATACTTGGGCTGCTAGCCTGGGGAGACCCCCCCTGATTTTCAAGCTCTGCGGGGAGACTGCAGCGGGTGGGTTATGGCCCCGGTGTCACTGCTCTTTCAGAAGCGTCCCAGGTCTTTTTATGCTCGGGAATACTATCCCAGCACCCTCCCAAACCTCTGCAGCTGCAAAACCTTCTTCTGAGACAGCAGATGGGGAGTAAACTGGTCAATTAATGTCATGGTGCCGTATACTGGAGTACCTGGATTGCTCTTCGCATTGATCCCAACAGCAGACTGTTTGGCTTGTGACAGCAAATGTGAGCAGAGCAGCTCCGGGTGGCGTAACAGCCCACGAGGTAGGCAGCAAACAGTTCAATTCAGCTGTCAGAGCTGGAGCTGTGCCTGGCAAAGATTGCTCTTCTCACCCACCTGCGGTGGGCCATGCACAGGTTGCATGAGCCTGCACAGCACCGACAGGGCAGGCAGGGGCTCTCGCAAGCAGAGCCAGAGCCCTGGCACCCAGCACAAGACCAGGGTGCTTGCAGGCAGAAGCGTCGGCTGTGAAGTCCAGTCCCGCTGGGTCCTCCCAGGCTGTCCTGCCTGCAGCCTTCCCAGACTTTGGAGGTCCCCCAGTCCCCTAACTGGAGGGCTGCAGCTGGGCTGATGCTCAGCTGCTCCCAGCAGCAGGTGCTCAGTGGGAGCAAAACACAGCCCCTTGGATGGATGCTTGGTTTGAGGCAGGGCAGACAGGCAGGCTACATCAAAAGCCTAAAGCCAGGCTGAGACCCCGCATCACTGTTCAAAATCTTGCAGGATGATAACCCCAACCTCTCCACGGAAAACTGCTCCTCCGTGAGTTTTCCCATCCCCACTCAGGTGTGCTGAGCCCGGGGTGAGCTCCAGAGATGTGCTGCCACTTCCACCTGGGGCAGAGCTTGGGTTTGTGCCTATCTGCCCGGGGGACTGGCACCTCCTTTTTCTCCCCCCCTCTCTCCCCTCTGCACTCTCCTCCCTCGGCTTTGCCTTCAAACAGTAAGGAACAAATTCCAGGGATTTTGCCTGGGGGCCCACGGAATGGGGATGCGAGCTGGTCTCCATCTGACTGCGACCAAGTCTCTCCCCCTCACTGGAAATTGAAAGCAGAAGCCGTGGAGCGGTGACAAAAATCTGCATTACGTTATGGCAACTGGATTTTTTTTTTTTTTTGAAGATTTTATAATACATCGTTTTGAAACTCTGCCAGTGATCATCATCAAAGTGAGAGGAGCGCCTTAGAAAGAACAATGGTGGCGGAGGGTGGGGGTGAGCAGGGTGGCTGGGTATTGATGTGTAATCCTTTTTAAAGCCAGTTCTAGAGACAGCATGGGATATATATATTTTTTTTTTTTATCCTGAAGCGCAGATACAATTTAGTACGGTAACGGCAGCCAGTAATACCAGAGCTCTAGATAGAGGCGCTGGATTGCATTAGGGCTGCACCGCAGTTAACCCCCCCCTCGCTGCCTGCCGCCTGCCCCCGCAGCTCCAGTCCCGGGAGGGCAGGGCGCGGGGCAGGGGGAGGAACGGGAAACGCAGAAGGGTCCAAAACAGAAGCTCAGGAGAGACCAGATGGAGAGGAGAAGAGAGGAGGGGAGGAGAGGAGCGCGCTGCTGCCGGCAGGGCCAGGGCTCTGGATCCTGCTGGGAATCGCAACCCGGAGACATCATCACCTCCAAGGGCAGCAGCTCGGGTGCTGCCAGCACAGTCTCCTGGGCTCTGCCAGTGCCATGGGCCGCCCGTCTCCTCCTCCATCAAAACCCAGCCAAGCCAGGGGAAGACTCCCACGGCCCCCAGTGCCTTGACATCAGCTCCTTGGCCCGTGCGCCTCCCTCTCTACCCAAGCACGCATTTTTACTGCCCCTATTTCCCTCGCTACAAGGGTTCCTCCTTCAAGCCAAGCAAAACACAGGGCCTTTCCCAATCCCTGCCCCGCCAACATCCTCCCACTACACAGAAAGAGGGGAATGACAGATCCCTGCACATGTCCCAGTGGCAGCAAATGCTGCGAAACCCTGCTGGCCTGGGGGGCTGGGGTGTCAGGTCCTGGGGTGCTTACGTGCTCCCCAGAGCCTGAGTCTTTCTTAGGTTCTCTTGGATTGAGAAAAAGAAAAAAAAGTCCCCCCAAATCAGCCTTTCACTGTAATTTTGTCACAGCATCTGTGTCAGAAGCACCAATGGCTCTGGACAAACTCGTAAGGATAAAGCTCATTATTTTGGCATCTTTGCAGCATCAAATAGCCATGCCAGTGGCCCAGGTGCGGTGGTGCGTCATGGGAGATCTGGTTTTACCCGACTTGGCTGGCCAGGTGGGAAGAGCCCATGGTCCTGTGGCATCACTTTGGATCACCTGCTGCTGCTCTGGAGTCCAGTGACCTACAAAACACTGGCCCTGCTCATGCTGACTCAGGCAAGCTCATCCAGGCCTGCTAGGCTCACGTCTGCCCTGCTCCAGACTGGATCTTCAGAGTCTGTTGCTTCCTGCTGCTATGGGAAATCAGGCTGGCAGCTTTCCCATATGCCTTTACCAGCAGAGTCCAACCCTAAGCCATCTCACTCAGGCTTCCTCTCAGGTTCGTATCACTGAAGCACGGCTTCCCGCACCTTCATAACCACGTTTCCTTCTGGGATGGACATATAACATTTCGTACCACAACGCTTCCTTCCTCCAAGCGACTCATGAAAAGTCCCTCTTCTCAGTGAGCCCAATGCCAAGCTCAGTTGTCCAGCATGCATGGGAGCTGCTTGGCTGAGTCCCACACACTTGTATCTGGGAGCAGACCTCATCCCATGCGTGTCAGTATGGAGCAGAGCCAGGGGAGGCAGGCAGGAGGGCAGCAGCAGACCCCAGAGCAATGGTTCAAAGCTTCTGAGACTCTCCTGCCATGCCTTCAGAAGGTGACAACACACATGGGCTCACTGCTGGTCCATGCTGTTCCAGCTGAAGTGTGCAGTGTGCAAGCTGAGGCCACCAGCGTAAAACAATGTTCCCACTCTTTTGAGTGCTATGCTGGAAGTGAGATGTTCATCTAAGCATGCTCTGGCTATATATCATGCACATTATGCCCGGATCACCTTCTTCTCCACTCTGCATGTGCAGCAGCCTCTCCAGTGCCATGTTCGGGCACTGGCTCTCTTTTTCTTGCCAGATGCCATTACATAGCAGCAATTGCTCAATTCCTTCACGCCACGGAGAATTGCACTGCCTGTCAGAAACGGTAAACTACAGCCCACCTCGTTAGAAGTGACTGATGGCATCAGCTCAGACCTTCCCAGCTTAGGAGACAGCTTGCTAGCTAACGATGTGCTGATAATTAAGTCCGGTCCTTTCCAAGAAGAGCTTCCCAAACCAGTTAATCCCCACAGCAAATAATGTAGATTGACTTTGTCTTGGTCTGTAAATGCAGGACTGGCCATGACAGCTCTATCCAAAGAGCTCTCCGCTCTCCAGCATGGACGGATCCCCACTGCACCCTGGGGGCTGACTGGGTGGGGAGAAGGTGCAAAATGCCTCGGTGAGACGCAAGCTCAGCTGGGGGTCTGGCCACCCCCTCACAAGCTGGTGGGTGTGGGGACAGCCCCAGCTCGCCATGTGGGTGTGAAGTGCGAGTGCATCGTGGTGGTCCAGGAAGGCAGACCCGGGGTGCAGTAGGGAAGATCAGAGAGCCCCCAAACCGTATCCCACTCTCGATGGGGCAGCAATTCAGCTCCTGCCACCCTGCCCTGCTCCTTCTGCACATGTAGCACTGAGCACCACTGCACTGTGGAGGCAGAAGAGGCAAGCGATGGGCATTTTTTGTGCTCATCAGCCAGGCAGGTATGTCCCAGGCAGTGCAACATGCTTGTGTTGGATTGCCAAGTTCAGATCTAGATAAAAACCCTCCCTGCATGTTGGCTCCATCCTGGAGCTGAGCAGACATTGGTCACAGTTGGAGACCTCGCTCTAGGTCTCCCAACCCGCCTCCCTTGGATCATGCAAGAGACTTTACCTCCTAGTGCCTCCCAGTGACACCAGTTCTGGGCATCACCTGCAGACCTGAAGAGTGATGCAAGCCCAGCCCCTGAGCAGTTTGTTCTCCCCATGTTCTTCCTCCTGCCAGGCAGGGATGCCCTGTGCCTCCAAGAGGTGGTGAATGGCAGACTCTGAGGCCTTCCCCGGCGCTGTGCAAGATGCAGATGTCCAGCCTCTGCCTGGAAGAACCCTGTCACTGCTCAGCATGGGCATCTCACTACTGTTTCCACCATCACACGTCAGGCAGAGCATGGCACTGAGATACTCTGGCTACAGGGCTGTATGATCCAGGCAGTACAGGGGTTGTGAGCACTTGGCCAGAGCTCACCTCTTCTGCCCCCGGTCCTTGTCCCTGCACAGCTCTGGAGGTAAACTGCTTCAGCAAGTGGGGGCAAACCTCCACTGCTCCAAGTCACTGCAAAATGGGGCCAGTTTATGAAGCCCTCCTGGGGAGGCTGCCCACATGGCAAGGCTTGCTAGATGTCCCGTTGGGATCACATGGAAAAATTTCCAGCTGACGATGGAGAGCTTCCAACTTCTGATGTGAGCCCGAACAGTCCTGACATGCCTTGCACCCATCTGCTTTCAGCAGCTGCCAGTCCTTGGCATGAGTTTCTGAGAGAGACCACGAATGGAAGAGTGAAGTGGTCTCCTCAGCTCTGGCCTTCATGCTCACAGGAGATGGCCTCAATCGTCATTATGTTGAGAGCATCACATGTTTATGGCTAGTATCAAGGGGATCTTTGACTTACAGACTGTCAACGTCCAGATCCCATCTTCCTGCCTGCAGTTTGGATGCTGTGGCAAGTCAGTGGTGCTCTTGGTGGGGGAAATGGGGAAGGGTACCAGCAGTGGCAGCAGGTCTTTAAGGATGGTCCCAGCTAACCATGGCAGGAACAGGAATCCCTTTGCATTTGAGATTTCAAACCACCGTCCTTTCCTCTCTACCTTTCCGTCTACCCCCTCATGTGCACCCACCTTATCGACAGTATACTGGGCACTTCCCTCAGACGTGACCCCAACCCACCTGTCCTGTTCCTTGCTCTGGGTGGATGGGGACATTGTCCTGCTGATACTGCTAGGGCCAAGCTCTCTGACTCCTCTGTGCGTGGATGCTGCCTTCTAGGGGATGTTCCCCACTGCAGGGCAGCCCCAGAGCTAGCAGGGCCTCGGTGGGTGCAAGGTGGGCATTCAGCTCTGCCAGTCTGCCCTGTCCGTGGGGCCCCTTCACTACCCGGCATTGCCTGGAGGCAGACAGCACGAGTCACTTGTGCCTGGCTCCAGCTTAGGTGACAAATGTCCTCCCTGAGACACCTTCCCATGTTGTATCGGACAGGGTGGGCACAGGGCTGTCTCCCACTATAGGGCCAGAGATGTGCTGTGCAGAGCCCTGAGGTCCAGCATGGGGGGGGACCCCTGGTTTCCTTGCTGGTGTTGTCCCTCTCACTGGGGTGGTGGCCCCGGAGCTGGAGCACAGAAGAAGAGGTGAAGGGCTGTGACAATGGAATGGGGTCCCTGCCTACTCAGCTGCTGCTGGAGGATGGAGCACGCCTGCCTGCCTCTGTTCAGCCATGTTTGATCGTCGCAGGGAGCCCGCCGCTAGCTGCACCAATGTGGCAGCCTGGACCCAGGTGGGAACCCGTGAGGGCACCAGGGATCCCAGCTCCACCACCTCCTTACCCACTTCACCCAAAACTGGGACTGGTCACTACCGCTGGGTGCCCTGCCCTCCGGAGGAGGACAGACCCTGCCCCAACACACGCCTGGGGGAAGCCAGGCACTGCACTGGGGTGTTGGCATCTCTCCTCTTGACCGGGAGATGATGGGGCAGACCGGCTGTCCTGGCTAGCTCGCCAGCGTGTGCTCCTCCCAGAGAGCTACCTGTGGTGGGCAGCCAAGGCAAGGACCAGGCATCGAAATGCCACTTTGCCTCCACTGTGGTGGCTTGCAGCCCCACCTTGGCTGTGGCCAAGGTGGATGCACCAGGTCTGTATCTTCTCATCCTGCTGTCGGGCAGGCAGCTGCTTGCTGCTCCCTTCCAGCCAGCTTCTGAAAGAGGAAGTCCTCTTCTCTCCCCAGTCCTACCGCTCCACCTGCGTCTCTGAAGGTGGAAGGTGAGGGGAACTCTCCCTATCAGCTGATTTGGGGAATTTCCTCCATGGCAGGCAGGAAAGGGGTCCAGGCTATGTGGGGAACTGCCCTTTGCTGACCCTTCCGCTCCTGCTGCAGCACAGGGAAGTCTGGGGGTCCCTGGCCACTGCCTAAGGTGGGCCGCAGGTCCTCTGCCCCTATAAGGCTAAAAAAAGACCAGCTACAAAATTTTGGCCCTTGCAGAAAGAAATGGGTTCCTCAGCCTTCCTCCATCCCCTGCCCAGGCAGAGTCTTCCTCCTCCACCATCCAGCCTCGGGCCGCCTTCTCTCTCCCACTCTGGGAAGACACTGGTGTGCTTTCTGCAGGATCCCAGCAGGACTGCCACCTCCTCCCTGCCACCCTCGGATAACTTGGAGGCTCCCACATCCCTGTCCCCGTGCACCTGGGGTGGCTCCCAGCCCGGACCCAGCAGCTCCCAGCAAGCAGGAGGCTGCAGGCTGCCTCCCACCCTCCTTCTCCCTGGGTGCAGAGATGGAGGGTGCCGAGGAGGGGTTGAGAACACACACACTTGCACGCACTTGCACACACACACCTCCAAAAGGAGCAGGCTCTCTTTAATGAAAAGCAACAGATGGGTGTAGCTGGCAAGTGCAGGCTTCCAGGGTGGGGGTATTTAATGATGTCTTTAAACATTGTGAGCATGTCTGTCTCTCACTCGTGTCCCTTCTGCTGTGCAGTGGGGACGCCTCTCCCCAGGCCGGTGCCTTGGGAAGAGCCCTCTCGCCAGTGGGGCAGGTCAGGGAGATGAAAGCATGCCTGCGAGCCCCAGCTCCCACCTCCTAGGAGACGGACATCGCCTCCCAGCCTGGGGACAATGGCGGGGTCTGGTCCCCCCGCATCGTCTCTAGGTGATGTCACATCGATCAGAGCAGCCGTACCGAGGGGAGGGGAACAAACACACACGCACACAAAGGAGCCCGCTTTGAAGTCCCGCGAAGGAGCGTGCCTGCTGCCTCTGGGCTGCCTGTACCTCCCAGCACTCGGGCCGTGGGTGTCTGTGAACGGGGCCGGGGTGACACAGCACGGAGGGATGGGTGGATGCCTGCAGCGGCTGAATGGGAGGGCTGGAGCCCGTGAGCATCCGCTGCGCTCCAGGGATGTGGAGGGGATGGAGGCTTTGGTTTCCTACACTCGCCGCAGCCTGGTTCGCACATAAGCCCTCCCCTAGCTCAGGCAATGTAGCAGCCTTCCGGGGGGCTGCGAAAGCCAATCGGCCTTTCTGTGGCCAGAGAGAGGTGTTCACGGACCCCCATGTTAACCATACCAGCCATACCGGGTTTTGAAGAGTCTCTCCAGGTTTGCAGCCAGCGGTGCTACCAGGGATTTGCTCGGCCACCAATTACAGGACATAATTAAACCCATTTGGTTTCTTCGCATTTCTTTCCTGATGGACCAGTTTTCTCCACAAGTGGGAGGCCTGGGACATTATCCAGCAAAACCAGAAACCCTTGCCGCATCGCGTGACTCCAGGAGCTGGGGCTTCGATGGGAAAACACCAGCATGAATGCCACATGTGCTGGCAACACCGCTGCCATAACCGAGCCCAACGTGCGACCAGCCTTCAGCTTCTTGTAGAGCAGAAAAGATATGGGCTTATTTAAATGCTATGGACTGTATGTACCAGCAACGGCATTTGCCATCAGATTTTCTCCTTTGCTGTGCTCGGCAATGGTTCCCATCCACAAAAGAAGGAGCATGAAGCACCCATCACCCTGTACCATGTCCATCTTGCTCTTGCTTCAGCCAGTGTTGTTGCGCTGCTGGCATTACTGGAGTTACAGGCTCCTTCCAGCCGGCTACTGGCAAGAAGTGAAACACATATAACCCCCACAGCACAGCCTGGGCCAAACCCCTCAGTGCTACAAACAAGCGAGATGAGCTGTGTTGCACAGGGAAGCTGGGCAGAAGGGTGGTGAGGAGCCGCTCGTGCGTGCAAGATGAGCACACGGAGCAGGAACAGTAACTCCTGGACTGGAAGAGCTCCCATCCTCGCACTCTGAACGTGCACCTACTTCAGCACAGGCTGAGGCTTCACAAGCCGCATCCCCAGTCCAGTCCAGCCCTGGTGGGATGGGGATCGTTTCCTATTGACTTCAGAGTTCATCTCGGAGGCTGCGCTTACTCCTTGGAGAATAACTCCCAGATTGGTATAATTTTCACTCATTTTACACGCCCACTAAATGCCAAATCGGTGCCAGCCACCCTGGTTTCCCACCTCCGCCCAGAGCATAACTTCTGGCCCCAGTCACATCACAGCTGAACGAAGCAAAAGAATCTGTTGGCTACAATTTTAAAAAAGTGACTAATTGTTTTCAGCATCTTCCTTTTAATTAAAAAATTAGGGATCAAACCAAAAACACCCAAGAAGAATTCAATTTTTAGAAAGAGCGACGCACTTGTCATCTGGAAAAATCAGACGGAAGGCAGCTAAAAATAGAGATCTCCTGAACTTCTGAAAACTGTGCCCAGTTGCACTGGTTTTCTTCCACTCTAGCTGCACATGAAACCATCAAAACCTTTTCCTCCGCTCCTCTGTTTGGGCACCAGCTTAATCAAACAGCTCAGGGAACAGCATGCATCTGCAGCTGCCGGGGGGGCCAGCAGACAAACCCTGCTGACAAGTAGGCTCTCTGTAAACCGTGGCTGCAAAGTTTGTTTACAGTGTTAAATGTCCATGAAAGTGGTGGCGATATTTAAAAATAAGGATGTTTTTTCATCTTCTGAATGGAAGTCTGGGCCTGGCCTGTGTTGTTGCAGAGAGGCAACACGATGCTACAGTGGGCTCCCATGGCAAGGAGGATGGATGCTCGTGCCAGGACCCTCTCCCGGCTGCCTCTGGACCCCCAGTGCTGAGCTGGCACTGGACCCGCCACGACCTGCCAGCATCCCTGCTCTTCCAAGCCACCCTGGACAAAGAGACACCCCTTGGTACTGGCCGGGCTGTTCACGCCTTGCGAATACAGGTTTGCCGATGCCTGCAGCCTGCCTGCACAGTGATGCTTGCTGATGGAGTGTGCAACACCTAGGTATGTGGCTCTTGCTTGTTGAACTCACAAGCGTTGGCAGATGTGCCCATGTGGCACTAAGCACAGCGTGTTTTTAAATGGTAGAGCATCTTCCAGAGCATGTCCACCTTTAAAAGAACCGCCTTGGAAGCTTGACCTGGAAATCTTCATAGCCAACCGAACAGACAGTCCTGCCTTGTGCCTATGCTTTGGGTCTGCTGCCTTGCACTTGGAGGAGACAAGGCATCCAAATACAAGAAACCAACCAACCAAAAGAAAACACCATCACCACAGTGCATGCCTCTGGCTTGGGGGATGGGAGGAAAGAGAAAAGAAATTAAAAAATTAACCAAATTTTAAGCAAAAGTTCTAGGGCATCTTAAAAGGAAGGGGGTAAAAGCTTCAAGTATCATGTCCTTCTCCTGTCGGAGCCTCTTTGCTCCCAGCAGATCTCTTCTCCCTTAACAACGCAGCACACTATTGCCCCTATACGCTAGCAAACACGCCCGCTGACCAACCCATGGAAAATGGTTGGCCTTTCATTTTCCACCAAGCGGGTACATTTCTTTGGCATCTTGGATGTCAAGCATTCCTGAGGCAACACGGTGAAAACACACTCGGCTCGCAAACGGGGGATGTTTCGGGGCTGCAGTAAACACCAGTGCTACTCCCTTTTGGGGACTTCTCCTCCCCTCTCCGTAACCCAGACTGCACCACAAAGGAGCAGATGCCGGCACTGCTGCAATTTATTTTAATTCCAACCCCCCATCTTTTTCTTTCCCTTTTTTTTTTTTTTTGATTTTGCGTGTGTCTGGGTAAATTTAGTTCCCATAAAAGTGAAGGACTGTCAACACCAGCTTTGGAGCCAACCATACTGCCGGCAGCTGTTGTGCGGGCTGTGCACACAAAGCCCCTGAGTGCACCTCTGTCTGTCCCCCCCGGCCCCCACGCAGACCTCCGGCAGGCCCAGCTCCCGACCCCCTCAGCTCTGTCCCATGGCCCGGTGCCCCAGCTTGGCCCAAATCACACAGCCCCCCCGCCCCTGCTCCTCCCAGCCCTCCCGATCCCCTCAGCCTGGCTTGATCCTTCCTGATCTCCATCCATCCCCACACCCAAGCTCCCCGTCCTTTCCCATTTCCCACACCTTCCCAAGATGGGGGCAGCCGGGCAGAGGTACCATCCCTTTGGCCAAGGTGCTGCCCCAAGGGCAGCTGGATCCTGAGAAGGGGCAGGACAGGGTCTTGCTGAGGAAGCTCTCCTTCAATGGAGGATCCCCATAAGGTAGCCCTCCTTGGATGGAGGGCCCCCTGAGATAGTTCTCCTTGCATGGAAGGTCCCAGTAAAGTAGCTCTCCTTGGATGGAAGATCCCAGTAAGGCAGCTCCTCTCGGGTGGTGGATCCCAGTAAGGTAGCTCCCCTTGCATGGGGATCTCGCCAAGGGACCTGCACATGGCCCAAGTGGGATGGCCATGTTGGAGAGTCCTGCAGCACTGCCCACTCCCACCCCCTCTGCCCTGTTCCTTCCCTGTGCTGCTCAGCATCCCTTGGCTACCCCCAGGCATCAGCGGACCCTCGGGAGGGTTTCATCCCACCAGAGTCTGTGCCATCATGGGGTCCTTTTGTGCAGCCTCCTGCAGGCGGGGGCCCAAGGAGCTCTGCAGGCAGCAGCCCTCTGCCAACTGTTCATCCACCAGCAAAATCCAAGTATTTGGGGCTTTTCTTGGAGTTTCTTGTGAAATGGTGCCTGGAGGATGCAGGGGAGGAGGATGTCCCCTGCAAAGCAGGGCCAGCCCCACTCTCACACACAGGTTCTCACCACCGTGCGCCTCGGGGCACAAGGGAGGGGGCAACCCTTGGGCCAGGGGTCGCAAACCGCTCCCTCACTGGAGAGCAAACAGAGCTTATGCTCACCAAGCAGCATCGCCTCCAGAGTCCCATGGAAACAAACCGCTTGTCATTTGGGTGCCGAGGGACTCCATCCCTGCTGTAGGCAGTCCAAGGGGGACTTAAGGGCTGAGAGCCTCTCTCCATTTCCCCATAGCTCGAAGGTCACAAGAGGATCCCCTTTTCCTCCCCTAAATCACCAGATGGGTCTGAAAGCCTGGGGAAGCATTTGTTTCTCACAGCTGCTCTTTAAATGGAGGAGTTTGAACGTGGCGCTTTGGTTTGTGTGTTGACGCACCTTCGCTGGTGCCTCCCTGCTCCTTCCTGTGCAGGTGCAGGAGACCTCTCAGCACAGCAGTGCCAGCCATTGCCCACACACCCCTCTGCATCCCGTTTCCCCCGGCCATCGGAACGGCCAAGTGCCCCCGGCTGCCTCTTGGCCTTGCTTACCGATGGCATCGCGTCTGCTCCTACCTCCTGCACAGCACCTGGGCAGCATTGCCTGCCTGGGGCCGGGTCCTGCAGAAGATCCAGCGCAGGTCTGGACCACTGGGCTCCCCCCATGCTTGCTGCATGGAAGCATTGTTCTCCAAGGCAAGGGGAAGGCAGCTCCTTGTTGGTGGCTCTTCTCCAGGTGGTGGACTCAACCTCTACCAGAGAGTTGAAATTGCCTGGGGCATGGACAGAGGGACTCCATGTCCTGCTAGGAACTTGCTCACGATGAGAAACACAATCCTTGCTAGCAGACTTGCACCAGCAAGCACCGAGAGGCTCTCCAAAGCATCCAAACCATCTCTGCACCCCACTCCCCTTCTGAGGCTCCTAAACACCTCCAACAGGAAACCCCAAGGCCTCTGGCAGGGTCTGCTGAACTGGGTGAGGAGGAC
This sequence comes from Fregata magnificens, assembly GCA_013389945.1. Lineage (NCBI taxonomy): Eukaryota > Metazoa > Chordata > Aves > Suliformes > Fregatidae > Fregata > Fregata magnificens. Next base: position 33,435 of record WAAD01007128.1, read on the forward strand.
ACATGAGGAGCCCCCATGCAGGAGCAGGTAATGCTCAGCCTGTCCCTGGCACTGCTAAGAGGTATGTCCCGCCAGCGCACTGCAGTCCCACGAGGATGCGGTCTGCTGGCAAGCCTGTCCAGCCCCTCCGAGCTGCTAGCGGGCTGTCCCTGCCAAGGACACATCCTGCTCCTGATCCGCTGGGAAGCCAACTGTGCACACAGCCGGGCTGAGCTCCTTCACCCTCTCCTGCTTTGCTGCACAACTGGAGCCTTCTCCGTCCAACATCTCCTGCAACCCGCACAGCCCTCCTGAAGGCTCGCCATGACTTCGCCTGTGCCTCCAGCCTCCTCTGTCCTTCCCCCCAGGGAACAAGGGGTGATTCACGAGCCACAGGGCCAGGAGGGGCAGCCTGGGAGTGCGTTGAGGTGGGGCGTTTGCCAGGGGCCAGCACAACTTCACCTTGTATGGAGGAGACGGCTGGGAAGCGGTTAACACTTTGGTACTGGATTGATTTGTCCTGGAAGGAAGGAAGTGTCCTCACGCAGAAAAAATGCAGAAATAACAGGGTTGGGGTTTTTTTTGTTTTTTAAAAATAGCTATTCTTTTTTTCCAGCCATCTGTGCCATTTGCAGCTGATGGGAGGGGGGACGGTGCTGGATGGAGGGAATCATTTGGGTTTGGGACCGATATTGCATTTACAGTGTACAAAACAAGAGAGGACATCTGTCCCCAGTGGAGTATTACGCACAGATCTAGGATTTTAGTATTGCGCTCACGTCCAGTGCTATCACTACAGATGCACAGGGTGGAGATGGTCATGCACAACCCTGCGCTCCCTCCTCCTTGCCATCTTCCTCGTCTGCAATCCGCCATGGCTTGCTTTGCCCATGGGCTGCTCCTGCTATTCCCAGATCTTTGAGTGCTTTCCAACCACAACGGTCTCCTTCTAGCCTTCCCCCATCCCTTTTCCTGCACATTGATGCTGCTGGGGAGCAGCACCTGCACAGCAGTCAGGAGCATGCCACTGCCTGGGCTGAAGGCTGGTCCTTCACACCTCCACGAAGCCAGCCACAGAGAACACCTCCCTTTGCAGACAGGGGGTCTCCAAGCCTCTTTCAGGAACAGCCCTCAGAGACTGCAGACTCATTCTTCATCCACATAAGATGCCATTGTAGACAGCATCATCCCAAGCACTAGTTGTGTAGTGCTGCAGCTAACCTGTGCTCATTACAGATGCCCTCCAAAAACACTCTAACCCCTCTTTAGTGAGCCCTGTCGCTGGCTATGCTCCCTGTTAGCAGCTACGGGGTATTTGTGTCATCAGCCAGGCGTAAAACCTGCCAGGCTTGCGTGCAGAAGTGTCTGGGTGCTCCGCTGGTGCTTCCACAGCATGCTGGCTGGTGCAGAGCAGCAGAGCCACTTGCTGGGGAACCTCTGCTGGGAGCACCCTGCACTTGGGCGAGCGTGTGGGAGGAGAGGAGGCTGCTCCTGCCAAAACTTGGTTGCATCGGGAAGACAGCGATGCTGAACTGAGCCTCTGGCCAGGATGTCCTTGGGCACAGTCCTGGCACTCGCACGGAGGCTGAGTCCCGGATGGGCCCTTGCTAGCCCTGACATGTGCCTGGAGCTCGCTGGGTGGGCTCTGACTGTGGGCAGCACGTCTTTGCCAAACACTTTTCAACAAAACCTTCAGCCTGACGTTGGCTTTCGCTTTTGGCTTGTCCCTCCCCTGCCTTTCCTGGTTATTTCCAATGGTGTGATCACCCATACAGTATTTTCAATCCCGCCAAAAGAGCTCATTTAAATTGTTAGCGAATATTCAAATGAGGCAAGATCCTGCTCGGTTGGCTCGAGTGAGACAGGACCCAGTTGGGTGCAATGTGCGCAAAATGTGAGGGCTTGAATGAAGAAGGGACCTGGGGAACGCGGCTCTGCTGGAGAGGTCCCAGGTTCCCTGCTCCTGCCCTTGACTTTGGAAGGCAGAGGGTGGAGAGGAGAGTGGCAGGTGATAGATGAACCATGGGAGGGAAAAGAGGGAGTCGAGGGAGCAGAGCAGCCCACGTTAATTATATTATCTATATATAAATGTGAAGGTTTGCATGTGCCAACTGGAGGTTTGCATGCGCTGCAGAGCAGTCAAAGGGGAGCAGATGTGGTCAGGAGGAGAGGCAGTGATGGCAGGGCAGAGAGGACTACCAGTGGTTGGGAGAACCTGTTCTTACACCAGGAAGTGAGCATGTGCCCCACGGTTCGTTACAAGCCGTTCAGGCAATTAAGCTCACTTGCCTTGGGACTCTGGAGGAGAGAAGCACCAGACTGGTGGCTATGTCCCATGATTTACAATACATCTGATAGTTCTAGCCCATTAATAAAACATGCAGTTGGCCATGAAAGGCACATCTGCCTATTTTAAAGACTATAATAATGGATAAAGCACTGACACATGGATTTCTGTAAGAAAACTAGCACTGTAAATAGCATTCCAAAATTATGTATTCCATCAAATTCAATGGGACAGTTATTGTATGCTAATTAAATACTACTGAACTATTCAACGGTTGGATGGTGAATAGAGACCCGATTTTAGAAAGCCACAGAGTCCCTCAGAACACCCACAGACTCCCAAGGCTTTTACCGCTGTCCCGAGCCCACAATCAGCTCTCGTAACAGGCTGTGAACAGGCAGAACACAGGCTGTTCACAGGCCAAGTGACCTGTCCGTCAGGAGCTCTGGGAACGCAAGCACGGCTCCAATCCACTGTCTGGGTGGTTAAATGATCTCAAATGAGGATTATGCATCCCATGTCCTGGAAATCAGACCATCCAGGGCATAACTTCCTCCACAGTTACTCTTTTTCTCTTGGGAGAAGAGCTCCACACACTCCTCACCGATGCATCTTCCCCCTTCCCAGGATGATCTCCTGACTGCACTGCTTTCCAAGACTTTCTTCACTTTACTTCACCTGGGCCAACCTTACTTTGCCTGTTGAAAGTACATGTTGGGCCCTCCAACCAGTGCAGACTCATCTCCACGCAGGCTACAAGCAAGCAAACGCATGAAAAGCGGCCGACTGCAAGTACTTGCAATGGGAGAAGCAGCATGCTAAAAAAGACAGGTCTTGTCCCAGCTCTAAACTGACCTGCTCAGGGCTCAAGATGTTCACTGGCAGAGATGGAGAGCCCCGGGGGAGTTCCCAGGAGCAGTGCCATGCTCTATAGTCCCACAGGAAACCCTTCTCCAAACTCCTGTGCTGTGGTAGATCAGCTCAGTTAACTCCAGCCTGCGGGGCTTCCTCCTCCTCAGCCCTTTTCACTTTAGCCAGACCAAAAGTTAATGAAGTGGAGACAGACAGACAGACAGAGATATTTCCAAATCTTGACTGGTGCCTGACATTATAACCTAATACGTGGGATCTCGTTCCACCCAGCACCTTGGTCCGGGAGCTTTTGCACGATCTAGCCCAGGACTGCCAAGCTCTCTGTATAAGAGCCGTGTATTGATAAAGCCTGTGGACACTTTCAAGTCTGCTAAAAAGATGTTTCGAGGTGACAGATCTTAAGCAACACACAGAGCTGAGCGCTGCTCTGCTCTCCACACCCTTCCCCGCTGCCAGGGGAAAGCAGCCACTATCAGTGATAGCTGGATCCAATTTATTAGGCACTTCGAGGAGACATTCATCAGGCAAGGAGATAAATAATCTTCAGATGGAACAATTAAATTTAATTGCCTGAAGATTATTTGTCTCCTTCCCTGATGATTGTCTCTGCTGAGCGCCTTATAAATTGGATCCAGCTATCAGCAATATTAACTGTGTTTCCCCTCAAGACTGGCCCAGCTGCCCAAACCAAACACTGGGCTCAGAATAAACTTTCACTGTTACGCATCAAAACCAAGGTTGCCTCAATGCTCGTGGGTGTCTTCTTTTCTTGCAGATAGACAGGTCCATGGTCTAGGTGGCTGCGTTTTCTGGTCCCCAGTGGGTGCATCCCGAGCTCAGCAGTGCCGCTCCTGCTCCGCCAGCTCCGTGGCAGTGATGTCCTCCTTGGCAAAGGCTTGATGGAGGACAAGGTGAGCCCTGAGATGGACCATGCAAAGCTTCAGTGAGTTGGATTTTGTTGCGGCTGGAGAAACGAAGAACCGAGGCAGTGGGGTCCATAGCATGCTACAGAGCAGCAATGGCATATGTGGGAGCGTGCTTGTGCTGGTCGTGAGAGAAACGGTGACGGAGCCACATCTCAGACTGAAGAGACCTTCAGCATGTGTGTGGGCTTGCTAATGCCTGTCCCAGTCAGTCTGCCAGCTCGGCGGCCAGCAAACTGCAGGAGCGCGGCTTTTCCACGTAGAGGCAGAGCGAGGGTAGCCACCATATTCATGTTACTCCAGGCCAGGACCAAAGCTGGAACCTCTTCAACAACCCAGGAGCCATCAACTCCCTCCTCTGAATATGTCTGAAGTCTGGAAAATATCTTAAATATGGAAGAGGAAAGGGAGGGGTTTGATCCTCAGCTGGTGTAAATCAACGGAGCTCCGTTGACGTTGTTGGACGATTACTGAGACTTATGTCCTCTGACCCCAAACATTTCTAGGGAGGGAGGTAATGACTGCAGAGCATTCCAGTGTTGCAAGAGATCTTCCTCCAGCCTGGCTGCGGGGAGGCTGTAACTCCAGGGGCTGGGAAGCACAAGGATAAGTGTCTGGGTGAAGGAAAGGGAGAAAATGCCCCAAGATTCCCGGCTCTGAGTCCCAGTTGGAAGGCAAGCTGGAAACCAGAGAGGCTGGGCTGCAGGGACCGTATACCACGGGGAGATCTTATCCTCCTACACCTTTCTGAGTGTGGAGGATGGACGCTCTGGATATGAGCACCATGATGTCCTGCTCTCAGCCCACCTCCAGGCAGTGGTGGAGTCTAAAGTGTCTGCCAGGCAGGACTGAGTCCAAGTCCACCGGTGCCCACCCTGCACACTGTGTACCATGGGAACAATCAGCAGCTCACCCTACACCATCCACCCTGCCTGCCTTGGGAGAACTTTGGGTTGTTGAGGATCGCCAAGAGCCATGGGCAACTCAACCCTCCGCTCAAACGCTGCCGATCGTCCGACAGACGAGCGGCGTCCAGACGTCCCTGAGCGAAAGGCGGCGTTTGGCGGTGCGGGCTGGGTGCCAGCCCTGTGTGCTCTTTCCTGCGAGCAGCGCAGAAAAGACCCTGGAATCAACATGTTTACTGACAGACTCCTGCTCTGTTGGCCTGGTTTTCTAAGGAAATGAAGCTTGTGCAATCACATTGTCTGGGGGTGTCTGTTCCTAATAACTTCGCAGTCCACCAGCCAATTCCAATCCAATCTGACGGAGGGGGAGAGGTCTCAAAATATTGCGTCCTCCCAAGTCTCCCGGCAGTACGCGGGGTGGCTAGCTGGGGTGCAGGTAACTTAGACGAGGCAAGGAATGGAAACATCTTCTATACAAAGTCATGGAGAAGAGCAACAAGGTCACAGTTGGCTGCCAGTAGGTAACCCACAGCCCCGTTGGGAAGAGGACCTCGCCAGCAGTGGCCAGAGCTGGATGTGCACCATCAGCTAGGAGAAACGTGCGTGTCCGGAAGGACGCGAGCTCCAGCTACGCAGGGCCTGGCGCTGCCTGCAGTTAGCGCACGTCTGGGCAGAGGAGGACAGAGTCTGCAGCAAGCCATGGCTGCCAGAACGTGTGGAGCTGAGCGCTGAAAACCCTCCAGCTCCCCGAAGCGCCGGGGCTGAGGGAGTCTCGGCTGGAAGGCGTGAGCTCCCAGAGGGCAGAAGTCTCCCTTCCGCTGGGGATGGGCTCTTCCAGGAGCGAAGCCACGCCACCGGCGCCTCGCCAAGCTGAGCGGGACCTGCAGCCGCCCCGCGTCGTGTCTCGTCTTCCTTCAGTCTGGACAGGATCTGGACAGCAGTTCCTTGTTTCTCCTCTCGTTGATGCTGGTTTAATTTGCTGAAGGCGTTCGATGGTGCACATGGTCTCTATAGCTCAGCTTTGCCAGTAATATGAGCTTAACAGAGCTGGAGACGACTTTTTTTTTTAAGCGCCTATACAAACATGATTTGTTTTGTAATAACTCTTCTTCTGTTCTGTTTTGAAGGGGATGATGGCTCTGGGATCTGAGGGGCTGGGAGACAGCTCAGAGCTGCTCAAATTCCTCTCCACGTGCTATCAATTAACGTCTTCATTAAACACCCAGATCAAAGCCACTTCCAGCCGGAGCATGACGGCGCAACAGAGCTTGGCTTCATGAAGTCACCCACAATTGGTGACAAATGAAAAAGGGCTTGGTTTGTCCTGTACCAGCCACACATCGAAATGGGCAATAACTGCCAATGGAGGGAGCGAGTGTCCTTCCTTGGCTCCCCGTTGCAACCTGGACCAGAAAACAAGACCCAAGCCATGGCAAGTGATGAGGGACCTGCTGCGTGGGTGCTTGCTGGGAGACGCACTGTCTGTGGTGGTGGATCACTACCCCTTGCCCAGGTCCCAGGCCAAATCTCTGGTCCTACCGGTGCCAAGGGCAACTCTCCAGTTGACTTCACTGAGACCTGACCTTGAGTTAACCTAGCAAAGCAGGAGGGCTGGGAAAGTCATCCTGAAGGAAACACCACCTCAAAATTGTTCAGATGGGTGTTTCCTAGACACTCTCCAACACATCTTCTACCTCTATTTTACTTAACCTGTTGGCATCCAGGAATCCCAACCCCTCGCAGCGTCCCAGCTGCCCATCTGCACCACTGTGCACATCCTTGTGCGATCAGGCCTGACCAGCAAGGGGCCACAGCCTTCTGCTAGCATAGCTTCATCTCTGCTTGCCACAGCAGCACATGCCACCAGCTGACCCTGAGCGGGTCAATCCTGCATCCTAGACTTTGTGCAAATATTTGTGCATCAGCTTGGTGCAAAAAGGTACGTTTCCACTTACAGCCAAAACAACAAAACCTGGGATTTAAATCCCTGTGGCAGCTTGGGTGCACCGTTAATTCATGCTCAGTGCTCAGCCTAGAGCAGAGCGACTGCAGACCATATCACAGGGTCTTCCCCTTGCAGAGCCCTTGGTTAGACACGAAGAAAGCTGGACCCCTCCAGGAGACCTCGCAGCACTGGGCCCCACTGTGCAGGCAGGCCATCCTCCTCTCTCTTCCCACCCTTCTTCCCAGTCCAAGCACGCTGAGTACCACCACCTCACCATGGTTTCTCACTGGGTGCTTGCAATGGGTGGGATGGCAGGACCAGGCAGCCCCTGCGAGAGGATGCAACGGGGCATGGCCAGGGTGTGCCCGCCCGCCCGGTGGTGTGATCCGCGCCCATGTTTTACCGACACTGACTGCAGGGTGCGACAGTGGGACCCTGGTGTATTCTCCCTCACTTCTGTGCCCAAATACACATGGTATTTGTGGCTGCTCTACCAAATGCCACCCAAGGGAAGTTTTCTTTAAAGATATATGGATCTATAATTAGTTGGTTATTTCCTGCATCCTTTAAGATCAGTTTAATAGACTTTAGCACCTGGTTTCAGCTTACTGGTGTCATTACAGGGTAAACTGTGGGCAGAGTGAAAATCCAGCATGCACAAAAGTGTTGCCCTCATCTAAGCTGTGGTGTTGTATGAAAGTCTCCACCCCATGAGATGCTGAGCTTTGCATTGATGAACGGGGCTGTGGGGGACCAGGCTGGGTTTGTTCTTAACGTAGATCAATTAACTGAGCGTGTTGCTCATGAAGGAGCAGGAACAGCAGCGCTCGGGCCAGGAATAGCACAACACTTGGGGAGATAACATCTCCCAGTAAGCTCCCCCACCACAACACTCACCCGTGAACCACAGCACACGCTGCTAATCCTTTCTGGGACACGTTGTCCCTCTCTGCCCCCTTCTCCAGGCAGCATGGGCAGGAGCTCAGTGGGATGGATTTCCAGGACCTCAGTGGAAGCACTTAGTGCATTTAATTTCCAGTTTTGAGGCACTGTTGGAAACCAGCTGTCTTAAGGGAAAACGCTGGGAATCAGGTCAACTGATACCATCATGGTGATGGGCCCTCTACAACTGCAAGCAGCAGCAGTGACATTAGTCTGCACAGAGTGCTCTGTTGTGGTTTGGATGTGGCCGGCACCACACAGGGCTTTGGGGGAAGAGAGGAATGTGGCTGGCTCAGGAGCAGCGCTTGCAGCTATTTCTGCTACAGCAAACTGCACCTCGACGGCAGAGCTGCTGTGATCTGCAGGCTGGGCAGCCAGCTCCAGCCTGGGATTTCCCGGGGGCTGAGTCAGGTGAAAAGTGGGTTCCAGCCAGCTACTCCCCAGCAAGGAGCTGCAGGATGAGCACAACGCTGCTCTGCTCTTAGCCAGTGGCTATAGCTCCTGCTGCCTACCACCCCATTTCAAGCAGTGGCACGGCAAGTCTAGGAATGGGGTCCAGCAGCTCAAAAATGGTCAAAGAAGAGCAAAATCATATGCTTGTTGCTATCTGAATTTACAGATCAAATGAAACTACTTCAGGACAAACACGTTTTCGTCTCCAAAGGTTCTTTGAAGCCTGAGTCAGCAAAGTGCGTGCTCAGCTTTAAGCATGTGGTTTACAGTCTATTGGATTAAGCTGGAGCTTGAGGGAATAACCATACAAAAACGTTGTTTTAACACATCATCTGTTGGGTTTTTCTTTCTTCTTCCCACCAAAAATGCCATTTTAGCTGTAATATAAATGTTCATAATAGATTGTTGGTTTCAACAAATGGTATCTTCCAAAATTCTTGAGTTAGAACAAACTTGTAGATATTCACTGGCCTGTTTCTGTGTTTTGGTTTTTCAAGTGAAAATTAGTTTGGTTAAAAAAAAAGTCAGTTTTTTTTTCTTTAAAGCGGAAAATAAAATTTAAAAAAGCACTATTGCTTCCTCATGAGTTTTTACTTTTGTATTTTTAGTTCCTGTTTTCACAGTGTTTTATTTTTCAGGTCACTTTGGGAACAGAACACTTTCCTGTGTCCCGGGAATTTTCATGGAGTGGAAAGAGCTAGTTCCTGCCTGGTTTATAGGTGGGTTTGGAGAACCTCAAGCCAAAAAATCCTAGACACACCAAAGTCAGTCGGAGCTTTCCGATGGTGCTAACGTTACCAGAACTCCCATCTCCTCCAATCCAAGTGTCTTTGCGGTTGGGAAATTGCAACCTCGGTCTAAAATCTGCATTGTCCAGCCCGGTTCCACATGGGAAGTGGCTTTGCCCGCAGCGTACAGAGTACACCAGTGTGTGGTTTCTCGGAGAAACCTGGCCTGTCTGAGTAAAGGCTACTTGACAGCACGCCTCAGGCCAACAGTGTTTTGCTCGGCGGCTGCTCAGCGAAGCTGCATCCTCAGTGGGCATCCGTGCTGGGGATGGAAAGTGTGGGCACTCAGCAACCCCTTGATTCACCCAGCATAAATCTGATCACACCACATTTCAATTATACGGCAACTCTATTTATAAGCTACGTGGGTAAACAGTCCACGTAACTGCACAGTAATTGCACAGAGATCCTACAGATGATAGAGCAATAATTAACTTAGTAATTGCATGTGCCGGAATAGCCCTGGAACTTCCACTGTGTTTTGGATGGCTGGCATGGCTCTTGCTCGCTTGCTCGCCTCCTGTTTGAGGGAAGAAAGGCTTTCACTGACTTCAACAGATCAGGCTCAGAGCACCTCTCCTCTGTGGACTTTGCAGCTGCTTTATAGAAAGGGTAGCTCTTCATCTTTCCCCTGTAACCAGAACTAAGGAAAGAAATTCCAAAGCAGGAACCCGAGAGAGAAGCGTCCCAGGGAAAAAGGGGGGGGGGGGGGGGGGGGGGCAAAAAAA